>JAWPHD010005788.1:107500-156026 GCA_037043455.1 Cyrtodaria siliqua | reverse complement strand
ACGTTACGAGCCGCAGCTAGAAAAACTCTTCAGATAAGTTCAACGAGTTTCACTTATTTTTCAAAGACCAAGTGCATAAATGTAAGATTTGTTTTCCATGATATGAAAATCATATGGTAAAACAAAGGTTATTCACCTCAAATAATTTTCTCGCGCTCTCGGGTTCGAATCCCCACTGGGATTTCTATTTGTCAAGGTGACGGAACGGCGCTAAGGTATACAGCATTGGGTCTAACCCAGGAGAAATGGGTAGTCGACCGTCGTATATGACCTAACATGTGCATAAATGACGTAAAACAGTTGGCATTCAAGCACTCATATAAAGAGTTAAAAGAGATATATGCATTCGGGTTGGCCTCGCATGTTGTCGCCTGAACACAGCCACGACGTCATTTAAGTGCAAACGTGGAGTAAAATCAAAAACTATGAAATGAATTTACTAAACGGAATACAACTAGCGTCGCTCGCTGAAAGTCGGTGTGTTTTGCATTTTTTCTAAATGTAAATAGAACCACTTGCAAAGCGAGGGAATATTGTTAAAAATGTTTTTATTTCAGAGATTTAAGTCAGTTGTTCGAAATATCCAGTCTGGTGTCGGCTAATATTTTGCTACTGCTCCGAATGCTCATAGTTTTGTTTAGACCCCTGCTAAATTTAAAGCATTCACTTTTCATATTGAAATGTATTACTTACTACGTTATTATCAGAGATTGCCTGACACTCACCAAAATCCAAAACCTGTCTGAAATCAGGAACATGTTCCCTTCCCGTCACGTGGATCGAACGTAAGGAAAATATGCGCACCAGACAAAAACAACAAGAAGAAGAACTGAATTGCAGAGTTTTATTATCCAAGCGCAATTATAACGCTATTGTCAGACCGGGCAGAAAGCAATTCGGGGGTCCGTAGGATGCTAAAACAGTTCCACGGAAGAATGCAAAGTTTGTAATTTTGCATGTGTTTTTCTTTTCATAAGTTATTTTTCATTTCACATTTAACTCGATGTTTAAACAATGGTCGTGTATATATAACGACCTGTGTTTAAAGTGTTATGTCTCTTGTCATGAATAGTAAAGCTACTTTAGTGTGTTTTTCAGGGACTATGTCGTCGGAGAGTATGAGCACAAAGGGATAGATAGAGATGTGGGCTCTTGACATATGTTTTATTTCACAATACGCATAGTGTGAATGAATGGCGAGAACCGTTAAATGACCGTTTCGGTGTATTTTTTATACTGAGCCAAATGTGTGTCTGATTCACAATAGACAGTGGTATCTTTTGTGAATGAGATGTTGTAGAGCTAGTGGCTGATTTGCAAACTAGTATCATTTTGCAATTTTGTTCAATGGGGCTTAATTTCACTCAATCTCGTTAAAATCATAATCCTAATTACGCTTTTGATTACCGTCCGCTATAGTAGGGGTAGAGTATCGTAGCGTGATAAAGGGTCTGATTTTAATGAGATTGAATTTTACTTTTTCTGACACCTAACTGTGTTTCCCTAGGAAAAAGTGCATTAAAGATCATCTAGGAAAGAATCCGAACAGTAGCATAAACAGGAAACTGATGGCCGGATGTCATTGTTTTGGCATTACAATAAGGAAACATGTTATTTCAGATGAACACAAGATCCAATCGAGTCATCTTCACCACTTCTTTTGTGAAATGTATCGTGGAGCCAATGGCAACACAAGCATGTGGTTTTCTGACTAGGTATTTTATTTGGGTGAAATAGCAGAAAAAACAGCATTATCAAACCCAGTCTTTTTGAGCATTGTATTGGCCGATGGTTGTTTAATTGACATTAGTGACTGCATATCATTTCTTCTTGAACGATTGTTTTTCATCTAACGACAGCTTTTATGAAATGTTAGTACAATAAGCGAATTTAATACTACTTACTAATTAAATGCTGTTTAACGGCTCATAAACATATAACCACACTGAGAGAGGGGAAGGATAAGCAGGAATTCTAACTGCTCCACTGACGAATATATACCTGTTGTCCCCTGACGTGCTCGGAAGATAGGCTCCGAAACATGAGACACCCCAGTTTCACCGTTCTCTTTGTGACGAACGAGGCGAAGTTCAAGAAAACACCGACGAAAAATAAATAATACTAAACCGACCCTTACCATGACATTAACGAAGCCTAATTGTAAAAATAAATACCATAAGTAGATTTTCTTTGTTATCCATTAAGATATATACTGAAAGGAAAAAGAAACGCGACACGGGGAATTACCGCGATATATATTGTATGTACACTATGCTGCTGTTAACTCGAATGGTACATGGCTATACATAAGAGATTTCCTTTTTGGAAAAAAGACCAAAACAACACCGTAACTCAGCAAATAGTATTCCTGCAAAGTTTCATTATTGACAGAGTATGCGTTTGGCGGAATACTTAAGGATGCAAAATTTTGCAAACTCTTATACTTTAAATACAGTACTGAACCGGGCTCAATTTTTGAAAGAGGATCGTCAACATTTATGAGTTTCTTGTTACAACGTGTATTGTGATTAAAAGGTCTACAATATCACACTGTGTGTCCTTTCTCTAACTAACTGCAACATTTTTTTTTTAACACAAACAATCTTGGGATTTGCCTTGGAATATTTATGGAATTAGGGTGTGGTAGTTTTAGACCAACATTTAGCGGAAATGCCCGTGTCGCGTTTCCTTTTGCTTTTAGTAGTATAATATATATTATTGAGTCGAATTAGCAATCGATGTGAGCTGATTCCAATGCACGGATTTTTGATAAAAAAAAAATGCACTTGTAAATAAAACAAATTACAAATAACATTGCCATCTATAGAGCATGTAACCATTCCATATTGCATAAAAAAGAATTTGTATACAGAATGTATACATCCTTTTTCTCTGTTCCTTTTTTTGTTGTTGGCCGGAACGAGATTTGGAACCCACTTGTTCATATCGGCGCTACACTATGCTAGATTACAAGTTCTGACCGTTACCATTTTGGCCACCCATGCACGCCTTTCTAATTCTTATTATTAGCACACACTTTATGCAAGTAAAATACAAAGGGGATACTACTCTAATGTGACAAGGGGAAGCTAACTTAAATACGATGTTTTTACGGTTTAACTATATTTAAATATTGAAACACGCCAAAATGTTGGGAACAGCGAAGCAATAAAATCCCATTATTAACCAGCATAAGTATCCTTTCGTTTATACGAATACGGTCATTTTGGCATAATTATGACCTGTGCTACGATGAGACAAGCTGCATGTGCAGCACATTTGACTCAGAACCCAAAGATCACGGGTTCGAGTCTAACTTGGCACCACCTCGAGTTCTTCGCTGTACATTTTGGCAAGACAGTTCGCTTAGGCTGCTGTGTCGATAGTGACCATCCAAAACGAGCGTTTCTGTGTATTGGAGTCTATCCTATTGGAGGCCCGATGTCGAACAACCCTCTCATATTATAGAGTAGGGCAAGGATCCCGGATTCTTATATATCCTTCCCCTCTATCTGGGGCGGCTCGAAATAGCACGTAGTGTGTTGACGAGACCTTTAAACAACAACCAATTTGAGATATAAGCGTGTCAAGCTTAGAGTTAATGAATGCAACTCTGGTCCTTATTTCAAAGTTAAAGTTCGAACTAACTGACGCTTGGTTTGCGATCCAACTTGTTGGCCAGCTTATATAGGCGTAATTACACCATTGCATTTGTGCTTCCGTGGTGTATAGTCAAATAGTGCCTAATAGAAAACGTTCCCCTGCCTTACTAGTGATACAAAATGCACACATTTAATTGCTTTTTGTTTATTATTATCTATAATTCATCCAAAATGATGTATTGGGAACACTTATTAGTGTTTGCATGCGATATTTAGTTATAATTGACATAGACAGTAAAGCGAAAGTAGAAATGGGGGTAAATCTATATGTGACGTGTCAGCATAGAACGTGACGTCATTCCACAGATTGACTTTTTCTTACATGATACATGACCCCCCTGTTTCTTATTGCATTTTTATATTGGCGGACGCTCGATCGTTTGATTGATATGTGCTTTTAAAATTTTCTACTGAGAAAAATGCGCATTTGTTTGTCTCTTGACATACACTTCGTCCTAGTATATAAACAAAGAAGGAAAATCCATGGTGCAATGTAACCTAATAAACATGTTTTATTATAGGCATAAGACCGACAAATGAAACCTGACGCCACATTTGATGCTAACGGCTAATACGATGCTGTAGCAACGCACTGATTAGTGGGAAACTGGCAGGTTCTGTACCACAGGCACATGTTTTAGTTTTCATTTTGTTCATGTCTAGATGAGTTGTTCAGCTGATGCCAGTGGGTATTACGGAATTTATGTATAACCTAATAACATGAAATATATTAACGATTGACACCTCTGCCGTGCAGCTCACCTGTGTGACAGCTTTTCTTATTTTTGTTATTTGATCATCATTTTAAATGAGTTTTGATAACGTACGCAAAAGCAATCACAAATACACACTTTGAAGTTTAGTTGTTTGGGCCTGACAAATACACACTTTGAAGTTTTAGTTGTTTTGGCCTGTTGTCTGTTTTCCATTAGGCTGTGCTGTTCCTTTTATCACACAGGCTGAAATGACGATCACATAGCTTCTGTTTGACTGCACCGACACAAACAACTCGTTGTATGTCTCAGAGTTATACATACTTATATATTAGGAACAGTAGCTGCTAGAGTGAAGTCCACATATAATGAATGGAACGACCTAAACTACTGTTACGTGATGCTGTCTTTTTTAATGTTTTTGTTTTGTTTTGTTTATTTTCGTGATGTCATACAATGACCATCTCGTACTTTACTGCAGAGAGGATCTAATCTGAGAGTTCGCCTCGTATGGACAAATATGAAACAAGTTGAATATATATACTTTACGAGCCTTAGCTAGAAAACTCTTAAGATAATTCAACGAGTTTCACTTATTTTTCAAAGACCAAGTGCATAAATGTAAGATTTGTTTTCATGATATGAAATCATATGTAAAACAAAGGTTATTCACTCAAATAATTTTCTCGCCTCTCGGGTTCGAATCCCACTGGGATTTCTATTTGTCAAGTGACGGACGGCGCAAGGTGTACAGCATTGGGTCTACCCAGGAGAAATGGGTAGTCGACCGTCGTATATGACCTAACATGTGCATAAATGACGTAAAACACATTGGCATTCAAGCACTCATATAAAGTGTTAAAAGAGATATTCGGATGCCTCGCATGTTGTCGCTGAACACAGCACGACGTCATTTAAGTGCAAACGTGGTAAAATCAAAACTATGAAATGAATTTACTAAACGGAATACAACTAGCGTCTCGCTGAAAGTGTGTTTTGCATTTTTTCTAAATGTTAATAGAACCACTTGCAAAGCGAGGGAATATTGTTAAAAATGTTTTATTTCAGAGATTTAAGTCAGTTGTTCGAAATATCCAGTCTGGTGTCGGCTAATATTTTGCTACTCTCCGAATGCTCATAGTTTGTTTAGACCCTGCTAAATTTAAACATTCACTTTCATATTGAAATGTATTACTTACTAGGTATTATCAGATTGCCTGACACTCACCAAAATCAAAACCTGTCTGAAATCAGGAACATGTTCCCTTCCCGTCACGTGGATCGAACGTAAGGAAAATATGCGCACAGACAAAAAAACAAGAAGAAGAACTGAATTGCAGAGTTTTATTATCCAAGCGCAATTATAACGCTATTGTCAGACCGGGCAGAAAGCAATTCGGGGTCGTAGGATGCTAAAACAGTTCCACGGAAGAATGCAAAGTTTGTAATTTGCATGTGTTTTCTTTTCATAAGTTATTTTTCATTTCACATTTAACTCGATGTTAAACATGGTCGTTAAATATAACGACCCTGTTTTAAAGTGGTATGTCTCTTGTCATGAATAGCAAGTACTTTAGTGTGTTTTTCAGGACTATGTCGTCGGAGAGTATGAGCACAAAGGATAGATAGAGATGTGGCTTTCACATATGTTTATTTCACAATACGCATAGTGTGAATGAATGGCGAGAACTGTTAAATGACCGATTCGGTGTATTTTTTAACTGAGAGCCAAATGTGTGTGATTCACAATATGACAGTGTATTTTAGTGAATGAATGTTGTAGAGCTAGTGGCTGATTTGCAAACTAGCATATTTTGCATTTTGTTCAATGGGCTTAATTTCACTCAATCTCGTTAAAATCATATCCTAATTACGCTTTGATACCGTCCGCTATAGTAGGGTAGAGTATCGTAGCGTGATAAAGGGTCTGATTTTAATGAAATTGAATTTTACTTTTCTGACACCTAATGTGTTTCCCTAGGAAAAAGTGCATTAAAGATCATTAGGAAAGAATCCCAACACGGAAAGTAGCATAAACAGGAAACTGATGGCCGGATGTCATTGTTTTGGCATTACAATAAGGAAACATGTTATTTCAGATGAACACAGATCCAATCGAGTCATCTTCACCACTTTTTTTGTGAAATGTATCGTGGACCAATGGTAACACAAGCATGTGGTTTTCTGACTGGTATTTTATTTGGGTAAATAGCAGAAAAAAACATCATTATCAAACCCAGTCTTTTGAGCATTGTATTGCCGAGGTTGTTTAATTGACATTAGTGACTGCATATCATTTTCTTGAACGATTGTTTTTCATCTAACGACAGCTCTTATGAAATGTTTGCACAATGAGCGAATTTAATACTACTTACTAATTAAATGCTGTTTAACGGCTCATAAACATATACCCACACCTGAGAGAGGGGAAGGATAAGCAGGAATTCTACTCTCACTGACGAATATATATATACCTGTTGTCCCCTGACGTGCTCGGAAGATAGGCTCCGAAACACGAGACACCCAGTTTCACCGTTCTCTTTGTGACGAACGAGGCGAAGTTCAAGAAAACACCGACGAAAATAAATAATACCAAACCGACCCTTACCATGACATTAACGAAGCTAATTGTAAAATAATACCATAAGTAGATTTTTTTTATCCATTAGATATATACTGAAAGGAAAAAGAAACGCGACACGGGAATTACCGCTATATATTGTATGTACACTATGCTGCTGTTAATCGAATGGTACATGGCTATACATAAGATATTTCCTTTTTGGAAAAAATACCAAAACAACACGTAACTCAGCAAATAGTATTCCTGCAAAGTTTCATTATTGACAGAGTATGCGTTTGGCGAGTACTTAGGATTCAAAATTTTGCAAACTCTTTACTTGAAATACAGTACTGAACCGGCTCAATTTTTGAAAGAGGATCTTCAACATTTATGAATTTCTTGTTACAACGTGTATTGTGATTAAAACGTCTACAACATCACACTTGTGTCCTTTCTCTAACTAACTGCAACGTTTTTTTTTTAACAAAACATCTTGGGATTTCCTTTGAATATTTATGGAATTAGGTGTGTAGTTTAGACAATATTTAGCGGAAATTCCCGTGTCGCGTTTCCTTTTGCTTTTAGTATATATATATTAGTAGTATTCGAATTAGCAATATTGAGCTGATTCCAATGCACGGATTTTGATAAAAAAAAATGCACTTGTAAATAAAACAAATTACAAATAACATTCCATCTATTACATGTTACTATTCCATATTGCATAAAAAAGAATTTTATACAGAATGTATACATCCTTTTTCTCTGTTCCTTTTTTTTGTGTCCGGAACGAGATTTCGAACCCGTGTTCATCTCGGCGCTACACTATGCTAGATTACAAGTTCTGACCGTTACCATTTGGCCACCTATGCACGCCTTCTAATTCTTATTATTAGCACACCTTTATGCAAGGAAAATACAAAGGGATACTACTCTAATGTGACAAGGGAAGTAACTTAAATACGATGTATTTACGTTTAACTATATTTAAATATTGAAACACGCCAAAATGTTGGGAACCGAAGCAATAAATCCCATTATTAACCAACCTAAGTATCCTTTCGTTATACGAATACGGTCATTTGCATAATTATGACCTGTGCTACGATGAACAAGTGCATGTGCAGCACGTTTGACTCAGAACCCAAAGATCACGGGTTCGAGTCTAACTTGGCACCACTCGAGTTCTTCGCTGTAAATTTTGGCAAGACAGTTCCCTTAGGCTCGTGTGTCGATAGTGACATCCAAACGAGCGTTTCTGTGTATTGGAGTCTATCCTATTGGAGCCCGATGTCGAACAACCCTCTATATTATAGAGTAGGGCAAGGATTCCGGATTCTTATATATCCTTCCCTCTATCTGGGGCGGCTCGAAACAGCACGTAGTGTGTTGACGGGACGTAAAACAACAATCAATTTGAGATAGCAGCGTGTCAAGCTTAGAGTTAATAAATGCAACTCTGGTCCTTAATTCAAAGTTAAAGTTCGAACTAACTGACGCTTGGTTTGCGATCCAACTTGTTGGCCAGCTTATATAGGCGTAATTACACCATTGCATTTGTGCTTCCGTGGTGTATAGTCAAATAGTGCCTAATAGAAAACGTTTCCCTGCCTTACTAGTGATACAAAATGCACACATTTAATTGCTTTTTGTTATTATTATCTATAATTCATCCAAATGATGTATTGGGAACACTTATTAGTGTTTGCATGAGATATTTAATTATAATTTACATAGACAGTAAAGCGAAAGTAGAAATGGGGGTAAATCTATATGTGACGTGTCAGCATAGAACGTGACGTCATTCCACAGACTGACTTTTTCTTACATGATACATGACCCCCTGTTTTTATTGCATTTTTATATTGGCGGACGCTCGATCGTTTGATTGATATGTGTTTTAAAATTTTCTACTGAGAAAAATGCGCATTTTTTGTCTCTTGACATACATTCGTCCTATATAAAACAAAGAAGGAAAATCAATGGTGCAATGTAACCTAATAAACATGTTTTATTATAGCATAGGACCGACAAATGAAACCTGACGCCACCTTTGATGCTAACGCTAATACGATGCTGTAGCAACGCACTGATTAGTGGGAAACTGGCAGGTTCTGTACCACAGGTACATGTTTTAGTTTTTATTTTGTTCATGTCTAGATGAGTTGTTCAGCTGATGCCAGTGGTATTACGGAATTTATGTATAACCTAATAACATGAAACATATTAACGATTGACACCTCTGCCGTGCAGCTCACCTGTGTGACAGCTTTTCTTATTTTTGTTATTTGATCATCATTTTAAATGAGTTTTGATAACGTACGCAAAAGAAATCACAAATACACACTTTGAAGTTTAGTTGTTTGGGCCTGACAAATACACACTTTGAAGTTTTAGTTGTTTTGGCCTGTTGTCTGTTTTCCATTAGGCTGTGATGTTCCTTTTATCACACAGGCTGAAATGACGATCACATAGCTTCTGTTTGACTGGACCGACACAAGCTACTCATTGTATGTCTCAGAATTATACATACTTATAATATTAAGAACAGTAGCTGCTTTAGTGAAGTCCACATATAATAAATGGAACGACCTAAACTACTGTTACGTGATGCTGTCTTTTTTAATGTTTTTGTTTTGTTTTGTTTATTTTCGTGATGTCATACAATGACCATCTCATACTTTACTGCAGAGAGGATCTAATCTGAGAGTTCGCCTCGTATGGACAAATATGAAACAAGTTGAATATATATACTTTACGAGCCGTAGCTAGAAAACTCTTAAGATAATTCAACGAGTTTCACTTATTTTTCAAAGACCAAGTGCATAAATGTAAGATGTGTTTTCATGATATGAAATCATATGTAAAACAAAGGTTATTCACTCAAATAATTTTCTCGCCTCTCGGGTTCGAATCCCACTGGGATTTCTATTTGTCAAGTGATGTACGGCGCAAGGTATACAGCATTGGGTCTACCCAGGAGAAATGGGTAGTCGACCGTCGTATATGACCTAACATGTGCATAAATGACGTAAAACACATTGGCATTCAAGCACTCATATAAAGTGTTAAAAGAGATATATGCATTCGGGTGCCTCGCATGTTGTCGCTGAACACAGCACGACGTCATTTAAGTGCAAACGTTGTAAAATCAAAACTATGAAATGAATTTACTAAACGGAATACAACTAGCGTCTCGCTGAAAGTGTGTTTTGCATTTTTTCTAAATGTAAATAGAACCACTTGCAAAGCGAGTGTATATTGTTAAACATGTTTTATTTCAGAGATTTAAGTCAGTTGTTCGAAATATCCAGTCTGGTGTCGGCTAATATTTTGCTACTCTCCGAATGCTCATAGTTTGTTTAGACCCTGCTAAATTTAAACATTCACTTTCATATTGAAATGTATTACTTACTACGTATTATCAGATTGCCTGACACTCACCAAAATCCAAAACCTGTCTGAAATCAGGAACATGTTCCCTTCCCGTCACGTGGATCGAACGTAAGGAAAATATGCGCACAGACAAGAAAAACAAGAAGAATAACTGAATTGCAGAGTTTTATTATCCAAGCGCAATTATAACGCTATTGTCAGACCGGGCAGAAAGCAATTCGGGGTCGTAGGATGCTAAAACAGTTCCACGGAAGAATGCAAAGTTTGTAATTTGCATGTGTTTTCTTTTCATAAGTTATTTTTAATTTCACATTTAACTCGATGTTAAACATGGTCGTTATATATAACGACACTGTGTTAAAGTGTTATGTCTCTTGTCATGAATAGCAAGTACTTTAGTGTGTTTTTCAGGACTATGTCGTCGGAGAGTATGAGCACAAAGGATAGATAGAGATGTGGCTTTGAAATATGTTTTTCTCACAATACGCATAGTCTGAATGAATGGCGAGAACTGTTAAATGACCGTTTCGGTGTATTTTTTAACTGAGAGCCAAATGTGTGTGATTCACAATATGACATAAATGTTGTAGAGCTAGTGGCTGATTTGCAAAATAGCATGTTTTGCATTTTGTTCAATGGGCTAAATTTCACTCAATCTCATTAAAATCATATCCTAATTACGCTTTGATACCGTCCGCTATAGTAAGGTAGAGTATCATAGCGTGATAAAGGGTCTGATTTTAATGAGATTGAATTTTACTTTTCTGACACCTAATGTGTTTCCCTAGGAAAAAGTGCATTAAAGATCATTAGGAAAGAATCCCAACACGGAAAGTAGCATAAACAGGAAACTGATGTCCGGATGTCATTGTTTTGGCATTACAATAAGGAAACATGTTATTTCAGATGAACACAGATCCAATTGAGTCATCTTCACCACTTTTTGTGTGAAATGTATCGTGAACCAATGGCAACACAAACATGTGGTTTTCTGACTGGTATTTTATTTGGGTGAATAGCAGAAAAAACAGCATTATCAAACCCAGTCTTTTGAGCATTGTATTGCCGATGTTGTTTGACAATAGTGACTGCATATCATTGTCTTGAACGATTGTTTTTCATCTAACGACAGCTCTTATGAAATAAGCGTTTTCGATGTTTATACAATGAGCGAATTCAATACTACTTAATATAACGGCTCATCAACATATACCCACACCAGAGAGAGGGGAAGGATAAGCAGGAATCCGGGAGTCCGCCCTACTCTCACTGACGAATATATACCTCTTGTCCCTTGACGTGCTCGGAATATAGGCTCCGAAACACGAGACACCCAGTTTCACCGTTCTCTTTGTGACGAACGAGGCGAAGTTCAAGAAAACACCGACGAAAATAAATAATACCAAACCGACCCTTACCATGACATTAACGAAGCTAATTGTAAAATAATACCATAAGTAGATTTTTTGTTATCCATTAGATATATACTGAAAGGAAAAAGAAACGCGACACGGGAATTACCGCTATATATTGTATGTACACTATGCTGCTGTTAATCGAATGGTACATGGCTATACATAAGATATTTCCTTTTTGGAAAAAATACCAAAACAACACGTAACTCAGCAAATAGTATTCCTGCAAAGTTTCATTATTGACAGAGTATGCGTTTGGCGAGTACTTAGGATGCAACATTTTGCAAACTCTTTACTTTAAATACTTACTGAACCGGCTCAATTTTTGAAAGAGGATCTTCAACATTTATGAATTTCTTGTTACAACGTGTATTGTGATTAAAACGTCTACAACATCACACTTGTGTCCTTTCTCTAACTAACTGCAACATTTTTTTTTAACAAAACATCTTGAGATTTCCTTGGAATATTTATGGAATTAGGTATGTAGTTTAGACAACATTTAGCGGAAATTCCCGTGTCGCGTTTCCTTTTGCTTTTAGTATATATATATTAGTAGTATTCGAATTAGCAATATTCAGCTGATTCCAATGCACGGATTTTGATAAAAAAAATGCACTTGTAAATAAAACAAATTACAAATAACATTCCATCTATTACATGAAACTATTCCATATTGCATAAAAAAGAATTTTATACAGAATGTATACATCCTTTTTCTCTGTTCCTTTTATTTTTTTGGCCGGAACGAGATTTGGAACCCATGTTCATATCGGCGCTACACTATGCTAGATTACAAGTTCTGACCGTTACCATTTGGCCACCCATGCACGCCTTCTAATTCTTATTATTAGCACACCTTTATGCAAGTAAAATACAAAGGGATACTACTCTAATGTGACAAGGGAAGTAACTTAAATACGATGTTTTTACGTTTAACTATATTTAAATATTGAAACACGCCAAAATGTTGGGAACCGAAGCAATAAATCCCATTATTAACCAGCATAAGTATCCTTTCGTTATACGAATACGGTCATTTGCATAATTATGACCTGTGCTACGATGAACAAGTGCATGTGCAGCACGTTTGACTCAGAACCCAAAGATCACGGGTTCGAGTCTAACTTGGCACCACTCGAGTTCTTCGCTGTACATTTTGGCAAGACAGTTCGCTTAGGCTCGTGTGTCGATAGTGACATCCAAACGAGCGTTTCTGTGTATTGGAGTCTATCGTATTGGAGACCGATGTCGAACAACCCTCTATATTATAGAGTAGGGCAAGGATCCCGGATTCTTATATATCCTTCCCTCTATCTGGGGCGGCTCGAAATAGCACGTAGTGTGTTGACGAGACCTTTAAACAACAATCAATTTGAGATATAAGCGTGTCAAGCTTAGAGTTAATGAATGCAACTCTGGTCCTTATTTCAAAGTTAAAGTTCTTACTAACTGACGCTTGGTTTGCGATCCAACTTGTTGGCCAGCTTATATAGGCGTAATTACACCATTGCATTTGTGCTTCCGTGGTGTATAGTCAAATAGTGCCTAATAGAAAACGTTTCCCTGCCTTACTAGTGATACAAAATGCACACATTTAATTGCTTTTTGTTATTATTATCTATAATTCATCCAAATGATGTATTGGGTACACTTATTAGTGTTTGCATGATATATTTAATTATAATTGACATAGACAGTAAAGCGAAAGTAGAAATGGGGGTAAATCTATATGTGACGTGTCAGCATAGAACGTGACGTCATTCCACAGATTGACTTTTTCTTACATGATATATGACCCCCTGTTTTTATTGCATTTTTATATTGGCGGACGCTCGATCGTTTGATTGATATGTGTTTTAAAATTTTCTACGGAAAAAAATTCGCATTTTTTGTCTCTTGACATACATTCGTCCTATATAAAACAAAGTAGGAAAATCAATGGTGCAATGTTACCTAATAAACATGTTTTATTATAGCATAGGACCGACAAATGAAACCTGACGCCACCTTTGATGCTAACGCTAATACGATGCTGTAGCAACGAACTGATTAGTGGGGAACTGGCAGGTTTTGTACCAGAGGTACATGTTTTAGTTTTTATTTTGTTCATGTCTAGTTGAGTTGTTCAGCTGATGCCAGTGGTAATACGGAATTTATGTATAACCTAATAACATGAAACATATTAACGATTGACACATCTTCCGTGCAGCTCACTTGTGTGACAGCTTTTCTTATTTTTGTTATTTCATCATCATTTTAAATGAGTTTTGATAACGTACGCAAAAGCAATCCCAAATACACACTTTGAAGTTTAGTTGTTTTGGCCTGACAAATACACACTTTGAAGTTTTAGTTGTTTTGGCCTGTCCATGTACAGTTAGACAGTACAATAGAGACCAATTATTGGATTATAGATTTGTGCCTAGAAGGTGTACAATACCAAATAAAGAAATATTAGCTGTGTTGAAAAAGTATGATCTCTTGAAATACAGAGGTAAACGAGCCGGTCGCCCGAGGATAAAATCTAATGCTGGCGTTCACTTGACAAATTTGACAAAATTAAACCAGATCATACATTCATATTAAATGCCTACAGAAAGAAACAGTTGAAACTTTCAACTGTTCACTTGACAAATTTGACCCAAATTAAACTAGATCATACATTCATATTAAATGCTCACAGAAAGAAACAATTGAAACTTTCGACTGTGAACACAAGGTCTGTGCGAGGAAAAACTGCTGACCTTCTCCAGCACATCTTGGAGGAGGGTATTGACCTCTGTGTGATCACTGAAACTTGGCTACAGCCCGATGGTGATGCCGTTGTCAGGGGTGAATTATCTCAGGATGGTTACTGTTTTGATGATGTCCCGAGACCCGACCGTAAAGGTGGAGGACTTGCCCTATTATACAGAAGCAATCTCAAAGTGTCAAAATGCCCAGCAAAAACCTTTCAGTCCTTTGAACGTGCAGAATGGAAAGTATGTAGTCAATCGTTCATCCTCTACATCTTTGGAATATATAGACCGCCGTATTCGGAGAGACATCCAGTGACTCAGGCTATATTCACTGAGTTTCTTGAACAAATAACGACCAGATCTGAGTCTCAGGTGCTGTTAGGTGACTTTAACATCCACATGGACAATAAGTCAGATTGTTACACCAAACAATTCCAAAAGTGTTTGAAATATTATGGACTCGTTCAACATGTCAATGCTCCAACTTATTCTGGTGGTCACATTCTTGACCTGATAATCACAAAGCTAGAAAACAAACGTGTGAATGTCTCAGATCCTTTGTCAGACTATTACATCTCTGACCACTGCTTTGTCAGTTGCAACATTGAACAGTGTCGTCCTCCTTTGATCAGGAAAGAAATCAAATCTCGCTGTATCCAGTGACATCTTACAAGCAGATTTCCGAGAATTAAATAACATTGTAGAGAACTCGTCCAATGTCAATGATCTCGTGTCTGAATTCACAAGAACCACATCAGACATTGTCCAGAAACACGCCCCTCTGAAAGAAAGAACTATTGTCTGTAGACCGACAGTTCCATGGTACTCTGGGTACCTAAAACAGCTGAAACAGTACAAACGATCAATAGAGAAAATCTTTTTGAATGACAAATCCGACATGTCAAAGAAAGTCTATAGGGGTGTAAGAAACATATATAGTGCAGAACTTTCTAGGGCCAAGGATGAGTACTACCAGACCAAGATTGGAGAGGCAGAAGGGAATATTAAGAAGTTATATGCTGTAATATCAGATTTACTGGGAAGGTCGAAGGACAATCCGCTCCCATTACACACAAGTGCAGTATCTTTGGCAAATGACTTCCTGCGATATTTTGCCGATAAAATAATCAAGTTGAGAAATGATCTTGACAATATACCAATTGAAACACCCAGCAATGGTAATTCGTCCTGCTCGAATCCACCTGTGATTATGAATACATTTACTGCGTTCAAACCACTCTCCGAACATGATATTTTGAAACTTGTATATGCATCAAAATCTACAACATGTGAACTTGATGTGATTCCAACTATACAATTAAAGGAGCATTTTTCACAACTTGCTCCCGTTGTGACGGAAATTGTAAATCGATCACTGCTATCTGGTGTGTTCCCTGAGGAGTGGAAAAGTGCCGTGATTAAACCGTTGTTGAAGAAGAAAGGTCTCCCGCTGGAACTGCAGAACTACCGTCCGGTGTCAAATTTAATAGTCCTCTCCAAAATTCTTGAAAAAGCTGCATTAAACCAAATCAATAAGCATATTGAAGCTAACAATCTCCTCCCAGCTTACCAAAGTGCCTATAGAAAATACCATGTGGTTGAAACGGCAATGGTCAAACTGTATAATGATCTTTTGGAAACCATAGATAAAAGTCAAGTTACAATCGTGGTCATGATCGACTTGAGTGCAGCGTTCGATACCATTGATATCCCGATACTGATTCTAATCCTTCAAGATGAATTTGGTATTCAAAGCATTCCCTTGAAATGGATCGAATCTTATCTCACGAACAGAACAATGAAAGTCTTAGTTGAACAGTCAGCATCTGACACTGAGCCATTGAGGTTCGGTGTTCCGCAGGGTTCTTGTGCCGGACCGGTGATCTTTACCCTATATATATCGGCTCTCAACCGAGTGGTGCAGAAATATCCAGCCGATCTCTATGGATACGCGGATGACCATAAGATTGCGTTCAGAATTCAAGCGGGTAATTCTCAAAATGAGACTACTGTTTTCCAACAACTTGACAGTTGCCTCAATGACATCATAAAATGGATGACAACCTTCAAACTGAAAATGAATCAGTCTAAAACTGAAATAATTATATATGGAACCAGACAACAGTTAGCGAAATTGAACATCACAAGTGTAAACGTTGGTGGGTGCGATGTAAAATGCGTCGATCATGTCAGAGACCTGGGTGTAATCATGACCAATACACTCAACTTTGACCATCACATCCAGAAAAAGTGTCAGATTGCTCATGTGCAGTTACGAAATCTTAGAGCTATACGTAAACATCTCACACAAAAGTCAACTGAATCAATAGTGCATGGATTGGTTCATTCCCACATTGACTTCTGCAACGGTCTCTTTACTGAAATTCCAGCCTACCAAATCAACAAACTACAGCGAGTCCAAAATCATGCCGCTAGAGTAGTTATGAATGCTTCCTATGAACAACCAAGCGCTGAACTTCTGAAACAATTACACTGGCTTCCAGTTGAAGCTAGAGTCATGTTCAAAGTCCTAGTTATAGTCTTCCGTCTCATCAATGGAACAGCTCCAGTATATCTGAGGGAAATGTTTGTACCTACTCGAGGACGGTACAGACTGCGATCACAAAGTGACACTAACTTCAACATCCCTAGGCGGCGAACAAAACTAGCAGACAGATCTCTGGCCGTCGTTGGTCCCAAATGGTGGAACGATCTACCTAGTTATCTGAAAGCCATTCAGTCTGAAGCCAGCTTTAGATCAAAACTGAAAACACATTTGTATAGTCAGTTTCATGAACAATGACTGTGCTCTTGTTAAATACAAAATATCTGCAATGATATAAAACAGCATTGATATATATAGGTCTAAATCTTAAGTTCTAGAATCCTGTTTATATTTTGAATGTATATGTTTTATGTGTGTATATAATTATGTAGTATCATATACATGTACATGTGTAAAATGTTTATTCTTTTTAACTAAATGTGTGTTATGTAATTGTGAAGCGCAATAGAATATTTTATAATTTTTGCGCTATATAAATGCCATGTATTTGTATTTGTATTTGTCTGTTTTCCATTAGGCTGTGATGTTCCTTTTATCACACAGGCTGAAATGACGATCACATAGCTTCTGTTTGACTGGACCGACACAAGCTACTCATTGTTTGTCTCAGAGTTATACATACTTATATATTAAGAACAGTAGCTGCTAGAGTGAAGTCCACATATAATGAATGGAACGACCTAAACTACTGTTACGTGATGCTGTCTTTTTTAATTTTTTTTTTTTTTTTTTTTTTTTTTTTTCGTGATGTCACATGCTAATTGCATACAATGACCATCTCGTACTTTACTGCAGAGAGGATCTTATCTGAGAGTTCGCCTCGTATGGACAAATATGAAACAAGTTATAGATAGAGTCTGGTCTCAGCGAGTTGTACTCTAAATTCCAATATCCGGTAGTTGTAGTACGGCAAAGCCAAGCCCCTTTAGTTACCCTAAATTAAACGATTTAATGCTCCGCATTCATCAAAGGAAATGTCACCGACCATGCTACAATAGACCATGCTACAATTTGCCGTACTACAACTACCGGATATTGGCATTTAGAGTACGGTCACTATGACGTCACAGTGTTACTAAGTACACCATGCTACAAAAAAGATAGAGTCTGTCTCAGCTCTTTGGTTATTTAAACACCTTGATGGGCTACTCCCATCTCGTTGTTTAAATAAGCCAACTCGCTGAGACCAGACTCTATCTATTACAATGAGGACCAAAAATCTATTTTTGTATACGGCTATAGAGTTAAACCACAGACCTAATAACAAATAGATTTGACTCTACGAAAAGTATCAACACTTTACTTAGCACAGTGCGAAAATGTCACAAAATATTTCCCAACTTTAAACACACATATTATGAAGAGTTTTATAGATACAAGTTTCATTCATGCTAAATCTCATCACAAATTTAATTTTCTTTCCAATGATTGTATTTTGCTTTCTCTTACATTTAGAGAAAAAAAGGAGTTTGACGGAAACTTTGACTATGTCAAAACCTTGGGTTTTAAGAGAAAAGCGAAAAAGGATGACATTTTAAACATATTTTTATACAATTTCTTATTTTGAAAATAAACATAAATTATCATAATCCCAATTTGCTATTCACTACAATTTTTTATAATGTATTCTCATCAAAATCAGTGAATAATTGAAAGAGAAGACAGAAGGGAAAGTTAAGGTGCCACGTGATATTTCGGTTACTTCATTGGTTAAGATGGAAGTTTCCTATCTGTTTATTAATATGTCTGTGAGTTAAACATAAAGCCCATTTTATTTGTATGATATTCATGCGTCATATGTCATACGATACGATCAGACAGAACTTCAACTCTTGTTATTGAAATCTTATGTTATAAAAAGCATACTATAATTATTAAATAACAAAATATTTTGTACTTTTTTTTGCGCAAACACAATACAGCCGCAAAACAGATCAGACGTCATTTAATTAACAAACAATATGATGATTTTACAGATGCTGTATAATAGGTAAATTGACAACATTAAAGTGAAACTTCACTTTGTTTTGTGTGATGGACATAGAATCATGACTGTGTATTACTTAATAAACTCGTTCAGGGACGTAGCCAGGAATTGTTAGGTTGTACGCACAAGATTGATTTTAGTTACGCAAGTGTGCTAGATGGGTACTGGGGCATGCTCACCAATCATCCGATCTTTACCAAACTTTATCAGATTGTTAATATCAATGAAAGCTCGGACAAGTTCGAAAACCATTCATATCGGACCAGTAACAGCGGAGTTATGGCCCTTGATTTAGTTCAAAATGCTATATTTTGCCTCGTTAAGACGACTGGGCCTTCATTTTTCAGCCGATCTTTACCAAACTTTATGAGATTGTTAATTTCAATGAAAGCTCGGTCAAGTTTGAAAACCAGCCAGATCGGACCAGTAACAGCAGAGTTATGGCCCTTGATTTTGTTAAAAATGCTATAATTTGCCTTGTCATACGATATGGCCTTCATTTTGCATACATCTGATCTTTGCCAAACTTTTCCAGATTGTATGACTTTCATTTTTTATATATTTTTTTATTTTATATATATATTTGTATATATATATTTTATATATATATATATATTTTTTTGAATTTTTATTTTTTTATTTATTTTTTTTTAAATAAAAAATGTGTTAAATTATTATTATTATTATTATTTTTTTTTTTTTAGCACTATGTTGGACAAGTCGGATCAGTAACAGAGGAGTTATGGCTCTTGATTTAGCTCAAAATGACAAACTGTAAAAGCATTTCCAATACATGTAACTCATGCAGATACAATTGTTACATTAATTTTACTCTTAATAAAATATGTATTAAAACCGATTATTTATTTGCCTTTTTTGCGAGAGCATTTATTTGCTGAAATCCTGGTGGCGAGTCTGCAGAAATGATACCATAGCGATAACAACACAGAACAATTTTACAGACTGATTTTAAAATAAATATCTTCCATCCCGTAACATTGTATTTGACTGAAACTTTATTTAATTGTATTTCACTGAAAATGTTTGACAACATATTTATGTCGCCTTTTCGAAGAAAAATGCGATACATAGGGATCACTTTGTCGTCCGTCGGTCAGTCAGTCATTCAGTCCGTTCGTCCGTCCGTCCGTCACGAAAACTTAACGTTGGCTATAGCTTTCTCTTTTCTTGATATTTCTTCATCAAACTTTCAATTTATACTCATTATGACAACATCGACATAAAATATAAAGGTCAAGGTCACACTGAAGGTCATTATATGGGTTAAATACTCATTTTTTTATTCATGAAAACTTAGTCAGGCCAGTTTTTCAAGGTCATTTATCTGGGTCCAAAAAACCTTGTTATACTGACAAACGACACACGTGTTCCGTGGAACACCCGTCTATATATTTGAGGGTATTTCCCTGAAAAAAATCAAAATACTGAACTGTGCATCCACAGAATATGTTTGAATCAGTTTCACCAATATTAATGTAAGTAACTGATTCACCAATATTAATGTAAGTAACTGATTCACCAATATTAATGTAAGTAACTGATTCGCCAATATTAATGTAAGTAACTGATTCGCCAATATTAATGTAAGTAACTGATTCACCAATATTAATGTAAGTAACTGATTCACCAATATTAATGTAAGTAACTGATTCGCCAATATTAATGTAAGTAACTGATTCGCCAATATTAATGTAAGTAACTGATTCGCCAATATTAATGTAAGTAACTGATTCACCAATATTAATGTAAGTAACTGATTCACCAATATTAATGTAAGTAACTGATTCACCAATATTAATGTAAGTAACTGATTCGCCAATATTAATGTAAGTAACTGATTCGCCAATATTAATGTAAGTAACTGATTCGCCAATATTATATAAGTAACTGATTCGCCAATATTAATGTAAGTAACTGATTCACCAATATTAATGTAAGTAACTGATTCACCAATATTAATGTAAGTAACTGATTCACCAATATTAATGGAAGTAACTGATTCACCAATATTAATGTAAGTAACTGATTCACCAATATTAATGTAAGTAACTGATTCACCAATATTAATGTAAGTAACTGATTCACCAATATTATTGTAAGTAACTGATTCACCAATATTAATGTAAGTAACTGATTCACCAATATTAATGTAAGTAACTGATTTCTTGCTACAGGTGCTTCTAATACTCATTCCCAGAGTTCATTTTAGCTGTGAAAGATGAGCACACTGGACTAGGAAAAAATCTGATGAGTATAGACTAGATTTAAGTCTATAGATGCGTTACTTTTAAAGATTGACATGGGTGTACCACAGTGTACGTCAACGAATATAGACTGGATTTAAGTCAACTGATATGTGACTTATAAAAGATTGAAATGAGCGTACCACGTTGTACGTCAACGAATATAGACTGGTTTAAGTCAACTGATACGTGACTTATAAAAGATTGAAATGAGCATACCACATTGTACGTCGACGAATATGGACTGGATTTTAGTCAAGTGATACATAACTTGCAAGTGAGCATACCCCATTGTATGTCGATAAATATAGACTGGATTTAAGTCAATTGATACTAATTTATAAGAGATTGCAATGAGTATTCACATTATACTTAAAGGATTATAAACTGCATTTTAGTCCAATGATATATAACTTACTAGAAATCGTATTGAGCGTACCACGTATGTCAAAGAATATAAACTGGAGTGAAGTCCATTGATACATAAGAAATTTGTAATGAGCAATTTGCATTGTTCATCGACAAATATATAGTGGATTTTAGTCCAGTGATATGTAGCTTACAAGAAATTGTAATGAGTATACCGCATCACATGCATATTGATTCCATGTCAACAGTGGTAGGTTATTGAAAACATGCAATGAGCGAAAAGTGGATTAGTTATATGTCTGTGGGAACTATGGCAATTTCTACTACAGATTCATAATATAAGTCACTGTCACCTGCAGGCAATAAAATACTAATACTGAAACGGATGGGTAGTGTCATGTATCGTGTTTTCTTGCATACCGGATAAGGATATCCGTCATTTTACCGGGGCTAGATATTTCCATCTCACCCTAGGGTCGAGATAAAATTCACGAGCCCCTACATCCGGTATGCAGGAAAACATGCAAAATGTTAGTAGTTCGCGTCATCAACGCACAACATGTCTCTGATATGCAAGAAAAAGAATCTATCATGGATGATGGTTCCAACCCTCGGTATAATTTGTTTTAATCGGAAACTCGGCAGAGCCTCGGTTTCGATAAAAACACTTATACCTCGGGTTGGAATTCGTCGGGACATAATTGACAGGAGGGGCTTAAACAACAGCGAGTGATTTGAACCCTACTGGAATTCCCTATCGTCACCGGATACCCATGACAGATTCTTATAATCTTGCTTAAATTGCTATTATACAACATGGAGCAGTTATTGCTTGGGTTATGTTATTTATTAAAAATATTTTACATATGAGAATGTACTTTGTAAGTATAAAAAGGTGCTTAAAATGCTTTACTGACAAAATGTGCAATTTATAATCATCATGCAAAATGAAGGTGAGCATTTAAAGTAAATATCCCGCCAACAATAGCCAAATTTTACAACATATGTACACCGTTTCTAAACCTACTGACGACGAGATATATGTATATACATATTTAACTTAAATATTTTGAGAATCCTAACTCTAAAGACACAATAGAAACAGCTTTAACCAGCCAGGCCAAAACCCAAAATTGGAGTGTCAAATTAAGAGTTACCAACTCATAATTCATTTGACGCATAGTCAATCATGGGTATTTTAAGACATCCTCACTCTTGGTCAAATGACACTCAAGCTGCTAAACCGCAAATTAATGTAGGTTCAGCAATACAGGTTTATCGACCCAACACCGCCAAGTCAACCAAGGGTAATAGTGTATAGGGCTTGCAAGGCGACCCCTATACAAACATCACGAGTGTCATCTGTGCCCACACATCAACATGCACGCGGTGAAGATATCATCCGTATGTCCATACGTCCCGTTTTTACATTCAGGTCAGAATCAGGTCAATATAAATGACACCTACTTTTTTACACTTTGTTAACTTACATCAAAGTTTTTCATTCAAGTTTTTTACATCAAAGTGTTTTGTTAAGTCCATTTCTCCAACCCCAGATGCCTTAGAGATTTCCAACTTTACAAAAGTTAATAACTACATAACAGCGATATGTTCCAATGAGAAGTGGGTCAATATGAATTATATTGACCTACCTTTGGCGCTTTGTTAATTTACATTCAAGTTTTATATTCAAGTTTTTTATTGACTCAGTTTCTCAGATACCAAAAGCCATACAGTTTCCAAACTTCATACACAATTACATCTATATGACAGCAATATGTTCCTACCCAAATCAGGTCAATATAAATGACTTTGACCTACTTTTTACACATTGTTACTTTACATTAACGTTTACATTCAATTGCTCTGATACCAGAAGCATTACAGCTTTTAAACTTCATATACACTTACATTTATACGACAGCAATATGTTCCTACCCAAATCAGGTCAATATAAATGACCTTTACCTTCTTTTTACACTGTTAATTTACATTAAAATTTTACATTGACGTTTTTAAATCATCTGAGCCGAATGGGATCACTCTTTGTCCGTCGTCCATCGTCGTTAACCTTTACTTCAAACGACCTCCTCAGAAACCGCTTGACCAATTTTGACCAAACTTCACATGGATGATCTTTAGATGACTGTTTTTTAGATTTGTTAAAATTTGGCCAGTGCGACGTCCAAGATGGCCGCCATAACCATATATAGTTGAAACCTTAAAAAATAATTTTCTCAAGAACCGCTAGACAGATTTCGTTCGACAGTTTTTCTTTGGAAATGATGGCCAATGCCTAGACTATCAAGTTTGTTCAAATGAATTCTCCGGGATCAAAAATGTCCGTGCCCTGGGGTCCAAAGTTTGTATATTGAGATTTTGCATGTTTTTCATAGACTTATATAGGATTTTTTTTTAAAAATCTTCTTTTCTGAAACCACAAGGCACAGAGCTCTCATATATTACAGGTAGCATCAGCTAATGGTCCCTTACCAAGTTTGTTCAAATGGTGACCCTGGGGTCACCTTTGGCCCTGCCCCAGTGGTCACATATTTTACATAGACTTGCACAGAGAAAAACTTAAAAAATCTTCTTCTCTGAAACCACAAGACACACAGCTCTCATACATTACATGTAGCCCTGGGGTCACATTTGGCCTTTCCCCAGGGTTACACTCCAGCAAAATCATTTTGTATTTGATCTTTACCAAACTTTGTCAGCGTCTTTATATCAATGTTCTTAACACAACAGAGACCACATTTCTTGAACAATCTTAACCAAACTTGCACAGATTGTATATGACCATAATATTTCGAAGAAGTTTGAAAATGGGCCAGTACTCAGGTGATCGATTTAGGTCTATCTTGACCCTCTTGTTTATTATGTCAATTACTCACATACCAAAAGCCTTACAGTATTCAAACTTCATACACACTTACCTATTATGTATGGCAACATTATGTTCCTGCCCACATCAGGTCCATATAACTTGCCTTTTAATATAACACTTAACATTTTGTTACTTCATTTTGTAAGCCAAGGGCCAGCAGAGCTTATGGGATGGCGAGTTGTCCGTCGTCCGTCGTCCGTCCGTCGTCCGTCTGTTAACTTTTACCTCGTTAAGACGATAGGGCCTTCATTTTTCATCTGATCCTTACAAAACTTTACCAGATTGTTAATGTTAATGATAGCTCGGATAATTTCGAAAAGCAACCAGATCGGACAAGTGACAGCGGAGTTATGGCCCTTGAATGAGTTAAAAATGCTATATTTTGCCTCGTTAATACGATAGGGCCTTCATTTTTCATTTGATCTTTACCAAACTTTCACAGATTGTTAATGTCAATAAAAACCCGGACGATTTTGAAAACCAGCCAAGTCGGACCAGCAACAACGGAGTTATGTCCCTTGATTTAGTTAAAAATGCTATATTTTGCCTCGTTAAGACGATAGGGCCTTCATTTTTCATTCGAACTTTACCAAACTTTACCAGATTGTTATTATCAATGAAAACTCGGACAAGTTCGAAAACCAGCCAGATCGGACCAGTAACAACGGAGTTATGGCCCTTGATTTAATTAAAAATGCTATATTGATAGGGCCTTCATTTTTCATCCGATCTTTACCAAACTTTACCAGATTGTTAATATCAATGAAAGCTCGGACAAGTTCGAAAATCGGCCAGTTCTGACCAGTAACAGCGGAGTTATGGCCCTTGATTTAGTTAAAAATGCTCTATTTTGCCTCGTTAAGACGATAGAGCCTTCATTTTTATCTCTACTGGCCAAGGGCCAGCAGGGCTTATGGGATGGCGAGTTGTCCGTCGTCCGTCCATCCGTCGTCCGTCCGTCGTCCGTCGTTAACTTTTGTCTCGTTAAGACGATAGGATCTTCATTTTTCGTCCGATCTTTACCAAACTTTAACAGGTTGTTAATATCAATAAAAGCTCGGAGAAGTTTGAAAACTAGCCAGATCGGAGCAGTAACAGCGGAGTTATGGCCCTTGATTTAGTTAAAAATGCTATATTGCTATATTTTTCATCGTTAAGACGATAGGGCCTTCATTTTTCATTCTATCTTTACCAAACTTTACCAAATTGTTAATATCAATGAAAGCTCGGACAAGTTCGAAAACCAGCCAGATCGGACCAGTAACAGCGGAGTTATGGCCCTTGATTTAGTTAAAAATGCTATATTGCTATATTTTTCATCGTTAAGACGATAGGGCATTCATTTCTCATCCTATCTTTACCAATCTTTACCACATTGTTAATATTAATGAAAGCTCGGACAAGTTTGAAAACCAGCCATATCGGACTAGTAACAGCGGAGTTATAGCCCTTTATTTAGTTAAAAATGCTATATGTTGCCTCGTTAAGACGATAGGGGCTTCATTATTCATCTGATCTTTACCAAACTTAATCAGATTGCTAATGTTGTTGAATGCTTGAACAAGTTTGAAAACCAGCCATAACGAACCAGCAACAGTGGAGTTATGGCCCTTGATTTAGTTAAAAATGCTATATATTGCCTCGTTAAGACGATAGGGGCTTCATTGTTCATACGATCTTTACCAAACTTTATCAGATTGTTAATATCAATAAAAGCTCGCACAAGTTCGAAAAACATTTATATCGGACAAGTAACAGCGGAGTTATGGCCCTTGATTTAGTTCAAAATGCAATATTTTGCCTCCTTAAGACGATAGGGGCTTTATTTTTCATCCGATCTTTACCAAACGTTAACAGGTTGTTAATATTAATAAAAGCTCAGAGAAGTTCGAAAAATAGCCAGATCGGATTAGTAACAGCGGAGTTATGGCCCTTGATTTAGTTAAAAATGCTATATTGCTATATTTTTCATCGATAAGACGATAGGGCCTTCATTTTTTTATCCTATCTTTACCAAACTTTACCACATTGTTAATATCAATGAAAGCTCGGACAAGTTCGAAAACCAGCCATATCGGACCAGTAACAGCGGAGTTATGGCCCTTGATTTAGTTAAAAATGCTATATTTTGCCTCGTTAAGACGATAGGGGCTTCATTGTTCATCTGATCTTTATCAAACTTTATCAGGTTGCTAATGTCGTTGAATGCTTGAACAAGTTTGAAAACCAGCCATATCGGACCACTAACAGCGGAGGTATGGCCCTTGATTTAGTTAAAAATGCTATAATATTGCCTCGTTAAGACGATAGGGGCTTCATTGTTAAAATGATCTTTACCAAACTTTATCAGATTGTTAATATAAATAGAAACTCGCACAAGTTTGAAAACCATTCATATCGGACCAGTAACATCGGAGTTATGGCCCTTGATTTAGTTCAAAATGCTATATTTTGCCTCGTTAAGACGATAGGGCCTTCATTTTTCTACCTATCTTTACCAAGCTTTACCACATTGTTAATATCAATGAAAGCTCAGACAAGTTCGAAAAACAGCCATATCAAACTAGTAACAGCGGAGTTATGGCCCTTGATTTAGTTAGAAATGCTATAGTTTGCGTCGTTAAGATGATAGGGGCTTCATTGTTCATCCGATCTTTACCAAACTTTATCAGATTGTTAATATCAATGAAAACTCGGACAAGTTCGAAAACCATTTATATCTGACTTTAAACAGCGGAGTTATGGCCCTTGATTTTATTCAAAATTCTATATTTTGCCTCGTTTAGACGATAGGGGCTTTATTGTTTATCCGATCTTTACCAAACTTTATCAGAGAGTTAATATAAATGAAAGGTCGAACAAGTTCGAAAACCATCCATATCGGACCAGTAACAGCGGAGTTAATGCCCTTGATTTAGGTCAAAATGCTATATTTTGCCTAGTTAAGACGATAGGGCCTTCATTTTTCATCGGAACCAGCCTGATCGGACCAATAACAGCGGAGTTATGGCTCTTGATTTTGTTATAAATGCTATAATTTGCCTCATCATACGATAGGGCCTTCTTTTTGCATCTGATCTTTGCCAAACTTTACCAGATTTTATGACTTTTTTTTTGTCTATAATTTTAATTTTTCATTGATTTTTTTTATTTTTTTTTTTATTTATCTTTTTATATATATATTTTTTTTAATTTTTCT
Organism: Cyrtodaria siliqua; assembly: GCA_037043455.1. Taxonomy (NCBI): domain Eukaryota; kingdom Metazoa; phylum Mollusca; class Bivalvia; order Adapedonta; family Hiatellidae; genus Cyrtodaria; species Cyrtodaria siliqua. The sequence goes on along the minus strand of JAWPHD010005788.1, from coordinate 128,261 downwards.
TTTTTTTTCAAATTTTCTTTTTCATTTTTTTTTTCTTTTTTTTTTGCTCTATGTTGGACCAGTTGGACCAGTAACAGAGGAGTTATGGCTCTTTATTTAGTTAAAAATGATATATTTTGCCTCGTTAATACGGTAGGGCCTTCATTTTTCATCTGATCTTTACCAAACTTTATCAGATTCTTTAGTTATGGCCCTTGATTAGTCAAAAAGCTGTTTTTTGCCTGAAACTTTCAAAAAAACGTAAATGGCAGTCACTCGCTTCATTGATGTTATAAGAGCCATGTTAGCCAGTAGAGCGTACACAGGCCCTCTTGGAAGAGGGCCTCTTGTTACAATGTTTTACCATATGGCTATGTTCCTGTTTCATTATAGCCAGTACACATGACACATCGTGATTGTTTTTCTAGTTGAGTAGTTTTCATGGAAAAAAAGCCTCTGACATTTTCATTTCAGTGATTAAATGGAGAATACATATTTGACTGCTTTATAAGTGAAATGTGATATTTATAATTGTTTGCCTTGCTTTCTTTTTAGACCCAAAAAAGGGGGTGGGGATGAGATGGTGGTGGGTGGGGAGGGGTTCGCTAGCTTCCTGACCGTATGTTATGCACCAACTCTACATTGTTTGTTTTTTTGTTTTAATTTAAAAAATAAATAAAAGGAAAATCATTACCGGTAGTAGATTTTAGCCAAATACAATCCAATCCAAATTTTAAAGGTATTCAGCTGTTGATTTATTGTTTGGGGCACATGTTTCACCCAAAGGTTTTTCAGCATTAAAATCAGCAATTTTAAAAATATGTGTATACATTATATAGCGTTTGAAATGGACATTTTTGTGGAAAATAAAAGTTTATTAAAAAACAAAACAACCTTAGTTTTGAAAATAAGAAGCTGTTGAGAAATAAATTTACTGCCAAAACGGTTTTCGATGGTACTTTTTCTATATAATGTCCTTGTTGCAGTAGAAAATTAAGAAATCTTAAATAACTTAAGTTAGCCTTTATATTTTGCTATACGTACTGTATAGCTGTATAACTTTCAGGGTGTCTTAATTGCACTCATCTAGCATATTCCTTTTTTATGTCCCCAAAGGGAGGCATTTAGTAATCGCACCGTTCGTCTGTTCGTCCGTTCGTCCTTCTGTCCGAAACAATGTCTCAGCCATAACTTTGAAAGATCGAAGGGATTAACATTTGTATGAAGTTTCATTCACTCAAATGTTAACCACAACGAGAAAGGTGTGTTGCGTGCAAGAATTGGGTCCATATCTCAAAGGCCAAGGTCACAATTGAAGGGCAAATGAGTCAAAATTTATTTTCGGGGACATTTGCCACTTTTATGACATTTCATGTTTGATGCAGCAGAATTGTGATTGAAAAAGCCCAATCAAAAAAACATACGTACATGACATTTTAATTTTGTACCGATTTTGAAAAGTAAGTTATTTTTACTGTCCGCTAAAATGTCTGTTTCACTGATATACGACTTATTTAGGTACTTATTGTTAAATTTTGTCTGAAGAGTAAACAAACTTGTTTGATGAATCAAGTGCGCCTAACAATAGTCTGTATGTAAACCAGCCAAAAGAAAATCCCTACCTATCAAGCTGATAGGATAAATACAGATTGTGTTTTTTTTGCCTTGTATTTTACACAGCTTCATAATACATTCAACTGGAGAAAGTTGATTGGAGCTATCACACAATATCCACATTTTTGATACCTCAAATCCTGACCTAAGGTGAAGGTCAAATTTCAGACATTTATCGACATATCTCTATCCTGTTTAAGCAAGTCTCAGCGTCCTATCTGAAAAGTTTGTTCAAGCCCTTTATCAGTTTACACCTTGAACTTAAAGGTGAAGGTAAATCACATTTATTGACATCCTCAACCAGCTTCCTACAAAGTTTCAGCTTCTTACTCGAACAGTCCACAAGCCATTTTCAGGCAAAAAACAGTGAAGGTCAAATTTCAGACATTTATTGACATCCTGTCATCCTTAAGCTTCTCACAAAGTTCCAACTTTTTACCTCGAATAGTCTTCAGCATCAAGGTCAAGTTTCAAATCTTAAGAGAAAACATATTAACCTAACCAATATTTCTGCAAAGACTAATTTTAAATATCTCGAACGGTCTAGGAGGAGATCTATCCACAAGGGTTTGATGTACGGAGTGACCGCTACGAAAACAATAAACAATATATTCATTTTTGTTTTAAAAAAAATGCAGATACAATAAATTTATTTCCCAAAGATGATAAATTCTTACAATTATATTCAGTTTCATTTTTGATTTAAAGTAGATAATGGCCCACTTCCTGTTTTAGAATCTCTTGATGCTGATTCATCCTATTGTTTTACTGATCCGTGATTCAGTGTCCGTCTGAAACCTTTTTTCAGACGGACACTCCATTAGGTAGGATGTATCACTTAACAATCAAATGTTTCAGTCACGCAGTAACTTTAATTTCCTTCTGCTGCCATGTTTTATGTCTCCTTTTTTTCCAGTAAAAATTCATTATTGCATTGCTAAGTTACAAATAATTGAAAAGATAAATGTTTTATTTTGTTGTGTTATTTTATACTGAATAAGTCAGTTTCATGTTTTGTCGATTCGCTTATAAGGGTAAATCTCGACAAAGGTGTAGCGTATGCTCAAAAGTGGCCGTGAAGGTTTTGCAATATTTGTAATAGATAATATTTACTGTACAGTCTTCAAATACAAAAATAACTGCAATACAATTTTAAAAAAAATGCTTGTAAATTGTCGTTTAAGGTAATAGTCTGATATGCTCATGTATGAAGGTAAATTTTTGGAATAAGCATTTTTTTGCTACTCGTCGGTTTTTAAGACTTCAACGAAAATTAACATGAAATTTGACTGAAAATGACTGAATTTTTGGAAATTTCTAGTTCGAAACATCAGCTGCAGGCTTTGTTATGATTTCCTCCTCCATAAAAAATAAGTCTCATTAATGTCTTATAAAAGATATTTAAAAAACAAGATTGAAGCGACTACTTCTTGAAAACTCTAAGTGATATTGATATGGGACTTTTTCTAAAATGATCAGCATGACATGATGTTGGTCCTTGTCGAACATCATTTTGATTCGACGTTAAACATGGCTGCCAGTGGCCATCTTTGTTTACATAGAGTTAGTAAAAACGTGTAGCGACTACTCCTGAAACTACTCTACGGATTTCCATGAAACTTCACAGGAATGTTGCTCTTGATGTCTAAATGATCCTAGCAACATTTCAGGTTGGTCGGAAGTTCAAGATGGCCGCCACAGCTAAAAATATATTTTCAAAAAACAAGTTTGTAGCGAGTACTTTTTGAAAACTATAAGTGATATTGATATGGGACTTTTTCTAAAATGATCAGTATGACATGGTGTTGATCCTTGTCAAAAATTATTTTGATTTGACGTTAAACATCTTTGTTTACATAGAGTTATATAATGAAAACTTGTAGCGACTACTCCTCTGAAACTACTTGACGGATGTTCATGAAACTGCACAGGAGTGCTGATCTAGCTATCAAAAACCTATCAATAGAGCTTCAAGGTCATTGTCCTCTTGTTTGTTGTACAACATATGAATAAACTGCTTATTTTGGTTAATTTATAAAATCATCGCTAACTTACGAGCAAATTGTCCTATCATTTTTAGCTCTACTGATCAGAGATCAGCAGAGCTTATGCCGTGGTGCGGTATCCGTCGTCCTTCTGTCTGTCCGTCTGTCTGTCTGTCCATCTGTCCGTCCGTAAACTTTTTTTGTAGCGACTACTCCTCTGAAACTACTGAATGGATTTTCATGAAACTTTACAGAAATGTTCCCCATAAAGTCTAGTTGATCCTAGCAAAAATTCATGTTGTTGTGAAAACCAAGATGGCCGCCATAACTAAAAATAGATTTTTAAAAAAACAAGTTTGTAGCGACTACTTCTTGAAAACTCTAATTGATATTGATATGGGACTTTTTCTAAATGACATGATGTTGGTCCTTCTCGAAAATCGTTTTGATTCGACGTTAAACATGGCTGCCGCGGCCATCTTTGTTTACATAGAGTTATATAATGAAGACTTGTAGCGACTACTCCTCTGAAACTAATTGACGGATTTTCATGACACTTCACACGACTGTTGCTCTCGATGTCCAATCGATCCTAGCAAAACTTAAGGTCGGCTGAAAACTCAAGATGGCTGCCACGGCTAAAAATAGATTTTCAAACAAAAGGATTATAGCGACTACTTCTTGAAAACTATAAGTGATATTGATATGGGACTTTTTCTAAAATGATCAGCATGACATGATGTTGGTCGAAAATCGTTTTGATTCGATGTTAAACATGGCTGTCAACGGCCATCTTTGTTTACATAGAGTAATTTAGTAAAAAACTTGTAGCGACTACTTCTCTGTAACTACTTGACGGATGTTCATGAAACTTCACAGGAATGTTGCTCTTGATGTCTAATTGATTCTAGCAAAATTTCAGGTCGGCCGGAAATTCAAAATGGCCGCCATGGCTAAAAATATATTTTCAAAATACAAATTTGTAGCGACTACTTCTTGAAACTACTTCTTGAAACTATACTTTACCTTAGCCTCGTCCGTCGGATGGGGACGTAAACCGGGCGGTCCCGCGTATCAGTCTATCCTCCGAGCACGTTAAAGAACCATAGGAATCTATTCGATAATAAGAGTAGGGCAGGTTCCCGGATTCCTATGTATCCTTCCCCTCTCTCTGGAGCGGCTCTAAATAACCTATACTGTGTTGATGAGCCGTTAAACAACATTCAATTCAATTCTTGAAACTATAAGTGATATTGATATTGGACTTTTTCTAAAACGATCAGTATGACATGATGTTGATCCTTGTCAAAAATTATTTTGATTTGACGTTAAACATGGCCGCCAGCGGCCATCTTCTTTTACATAGTGTTATATAATGAAAACTTGTAGCGACTACTCCTCTGAAAATACTTGACGGATTTTCATGAAACTTCACAGGAATGCTGATCCAGCTATCAAAAACCTATCAGTAGAGCTTCAAGGTCATTGACCTCTTGTTTAGTTTCTTAATATTGCGCTAAAATCCGAACTTTTAATTCAACATTTATATTTTTGTCTTAAAATAAAACATACAATCACATTTAAATTGCAAACACAGGTTTAAACAATTATGATATGCATGTTGTGGAATTATTTGGTTTAAGGTAAAACTCTACAGCAAAAGAAACATATAGGCTTAAAATTGGAAAATAGCATGCACCTAATTCAAAATGTTATTTAAAACAAACGGCGTGAAACTGGAGATTATTTTTAAATGCATACGTTCTAAATGACAGTTTAACATAATTAAATCACGCTTTTTTTTATGAGAATCACTTCCGCTGGAAAATAGCATCTTAAACAAAAGTTACGTTATAAGTTGAACACCTTTCGTAAATTATGCATGTACTTGCAGACTTCCACTTTACATTTCTATAAGGAAGCTGGCTGCCATTATTGCCTTGATCTATTTTTTGGACTCCAGCAGCTTGACATGTCATCCCTGGCTTTTAGTGTCGCTTTTTCTTTTCAAATGCGTCCAACTGCACCCACATGATTTCAGCAGCAATATATTTGAAGAGTGATCAATCTGATGGTGTATGAAAGCTGTTGTCAAGCTCTGTGTTAAACTTGATGGTTTATAAAATGTGTTGTCCAGCCCAGTGCTTACCTTGGTGGTTTTGAAAGGTGGTGTCAAGCTCTGTGCTAAGCTAACGTTGGTGGTTTATGGAAGGTGATGTCAAGCCCTGTGCTTACCTTGGTGGATTATGAAAGATGTTGTCAAGCCCTTTGCTTACCTTGGTGGTTTGTGAAAGGTGGTGTTAAGCCCTGTGCTTACCTTGGTGGTTTATAAATGGTGGTGTCAAGCCCTGTGCTTACCTTGGTGGTTTATGAAGGGTGTTGGCAAGCCCTGTGCTAACCTTGGTGGTTTATGAAAGGTAATGTCAATCCCTGTGCTTGGTGGTTTATAAAAGGTGTTGGCAAGCCCTGTGCTTACTTTGGTGGTTTATGAAAGGTGTTGTCAAGCCCTGTGCTTACCTTGGTGGGTTTATGAAAGGTGGTGTCAAGACCTGTGCTTACTTTGGTGGGTTATGAAAGGTGTTGTCAAGCCCTGTGCTTACCTTGGCGGGTTATGAAAAGTGTTGTCAAGCCCTGTGCTTACCTAGGTGGTTTATTAAATGTGTTGTCAAGCCCTGTGCTTACCTTGGTGGTTTATAAAAGGTGTTGTCTAACCCTGTGCTTACCTTGGTGGTTTATGAAAGGTGGTTTGTGAAAGCTGTTGTCGAGCCCTTTGTTTACCTTGGTGGTTTGTGAAAGGTGTTGTCAAACCCTGTTCTCACCTTGGTGGTTTATGAAAGGTGTTGTCAAGCCCTGTGCTAACCTTGGAGGTTTATAAAAGGTGGTGTCAAACCATGTGCTTACCTTGGTGGTTAATGAAAGGTGTTGTCAAGCCCTGTGCTAACCTTTGTGGTTTATAAAAGATGGTGTCAAACTCTGTGCTAACCTTGATGGTTTATGAAAGGTGTTGTCAAGCCCTATGCTAAGCTAGCGTTGGTGGCTTGTGAAAGGTGTTGTCAAGCCCTATGCTTAGCTAGTGTTGGTGGTATGTGAAAGGTGTTGTCAAGCCCTGTGCTTACCTTGGTGGTTTATAAAAGGTGTTGTCAAACCCTGTGCTTACCTTGGTGGTTTATGAAAGGTATTGTCAAGCCCTGTGCTAACCTTGGTGGTTTATTAAAGGTGGTGTCAAACCCTGTGCTAACCTTGATGGTTTATGAAAGATGTTGCCAAGCCCAGTGCTTACCTTGGTGGTTTATGAAAAGTGTTGTCAAACCTTGTGCTTACTTTGGTGGTTTATGAAGGTGTTGTCAAGCCCTGTGCTTACCTTGGTGATTTATGAAAGGTGTTGTCAAGCTATGTGCTAAACTTGATGGTTTATGAAAAGTGTTGTCAAGCCCTGTGCCAGCATTGATGATTTATGAAAGGTGTTGTCAAGCCATGTGCTTACCTTGGTGGTTTATGAAAGGTGTTGTCAAGCCCTGTGCTAACCTTGATGATTTATGAAAGGTGTTTTCAAGCTATGTGCTTATCTTGGTGGTTTATGAAAGGTGTTATCAAGCCCTGTGCTAACCTTGATGATTTATGAAAGGTGTTGTCAAGCTATGTGCTTACCTAGGTGGTTTATGAAAGGTTTTGTCAAGCCCTGTGCTTACCTTAGTAGTATATAAAAGGTGTTGTCAAGCCCTGTGCTTACCTTTGTAGTGTATGAAAGGTGTTGTCAAGCCCTGTGCTTTCTTTTGTGGCTTATGAAAGGTTTTGCCAAGACCTGTGCTTACCTTGGTAGCTTATAAAAGGTGTTGTCAAACCCTGTGCTTACCATGGTGATTTATAAAAGGTGTTGTCAAGCCCTGGGCTTACCTTGGTGGTTTATGAAAGGTGTTTTCAAGCCCTGTGCTAACCTTGGTGGTTTATTAAAGGTGGTGTCAAACCCTGTGCTAACCTTGATGGTTTATGAAAGATGTTGTCAAGCCCAGTGCTTACCTTGGTGGTTTATGAAAAGTGTTGTCAAACCTTGTGCTTACTTTGGTGGTTTATGAAGGTGTTGTCAAGCCCTGTGCTTATCTTGGTGATTTATGAAAGGTGTTGTCAAGCTATGTGCTAAACTTGATGGTTTATGAAAGGTGTTGTCAAGCCCTGTGCCAGCATTGATGATTTATGAAAGGTGTTGTCAAGCCATGTGCTTACCTTGGTGGTTTATGAAAGGTGTTGTCAAGCCCTGTGCTAACCTTGATGATTTATGAAAGGTGTTGTCAAGCTATGTGCTTATCTTGGTGGTTTATGAAAGGTGTTATCAAGCCCTGTGCTAACCTTGATGATTTATGAAAGGTGTTGTCAAGCTATGTGCTTACCTAGGTGGTTTATGAAAGGTTTTGTCAAGCCCTGTGCTTACCTTAGTAGTATATAAAAGGTGTTGTCAAGCCCTGTGCTTACCTTTGTAGTGTATGAAAGGTGTTGTCAAGCCCTGTGCTTTCTTTGGTGGCTTATGAAAGGTTTTGCCAAGACCTGTGCTTACCTTGGTAGCTTATGAAAGGTGTTGTCAAACCCTGTGCTTACCATGGTGATTTATAAAAGGTGTTGTCAAGCCCTGGGCTTACCTTGGTGGTTTATGAAAGGTGTTTTCAAGCCCTGTGCTAACCTTGATGGTTTATGAAAGGTGTTGTCAAACCCTATACTAAGCTAGCGTTGGTGGTTTGTGAAAGGTGTTGTCAAGCCCTGTGCTTACCTCGGTGGTTGATTAAAGGTGTTGTCAGGCCCTATGCTAAGCTAACGTTGGTGGTTTGTGAAAGGTGTTGTCAAGCCCTATACTTACCTTGGTGGTTTAAGAAATGTGTTGTCAAGCCCTGTGCTTACCTTGGTGGTTTATAAAAGGTGTTGTCAAACCCTGTGCTTACCTTGGTGGTTTATGAAAGGTGTTGTCAAGCCCTGTGCTAACCTTGATGATTTATGAAAGGTGTTGTCAAGCCCTGTGCTAACCTTGATGATTTATGAAAAGTGTTGTCAAGCTCTGTGCTTATCTCGGTGGTTGATGAAAGGTGTTGTCAAGCCCTATGCTAAGCTAGCGTTGGTGGTTTGTGAAAGGTGTTGTCAAGTCCTGTGCTTATCTCGGTGGTTGATGAAAGGTGTTGTCAAGCCCTATGCTAAGCTAGCGTTGGTGGTTTGTGAAAGGTGTTGTCAAGCCCTGTACTTACCTTGGTGGTTTAAGAAATGTGTTGTCAAGCCCTGTGCTTACCTTGGTGGTTTATAAAAGGTGTTGTCAAACCCTGTGCTTACCTCGGTAGTTTATGAAAGGTGTTGTCAAGCCCTGTGCTAACCTTGATGATTTATGAAAGGTGTTGTCAAGCCCTGTGTTTACTATGGTGGTTTATGAAAGGTGTTGTCAAGCTCTGTGCTAACCTTGATGATTTATGAAAGGTGTTGTCAAGCTATGTGCTAACCTTGATGGTTTATGAAAGGTGTTGTCAAGCCATGTGATTACCTTGCTGGTTTATGAAAGGTGTTGTCAAGCCCTGTGCTAACCTTGATGATTGATGAAAGGTGTTGTCAAGCCCTGTGTTTACCTTGGTGGTTTATGAAAGGTGTTGTCAAGCTCTGTGCTAACCTTGATGATTTATGAAAGGTGTTGTCAAGCTATGTGCTAACCTTGATGGTTTATGAAACGTGTTGTCAAGCCCTATGGTAAGCTAGCGTTGGTGGTTTGTGAAAGGTATTCTCAAGCCCTGTGTTTACCTTGGTGGTTTATGAAAAGTGTTGTGAAGCCCTGTGCTAACCTTGATGATTTATGAAAGGTGCTGTCAAGCTATGTGCTAACCTTGATGGTTTATGAAATGTGTTGTCAAGCCCTATGGTAAGCTAACGTTTGTGGTTTGTGAAAGGTGTTGGCAAGCCCTGTGCTTACCTTGGTGGTTTATGAAAGGTGCTGTGAAGCCCTGTGCTAACCTTGATGGTTTATGAAATGTGTTGTCAAGCCCTATGGTAAGCTAGCGTTGGTGGTTTGTGAAAGGTGTTGTCAAACCCTGTGCTTACCTTGGTGGTTTCTGAAGGTGTTGTCAAGCCCTGTGCTTACCTTTGTGGTTTGTAAAAGGTGTTGTCAAGCCCTGTGCTTACCTTGGTGGATTATGAAAGGTGTTGTCAAACCCTGTGCTTAACTTGGTGGTTTGTGTAAGGTGTTGTCAAGCCCTTTGCTTAGCATGGTGGTTTATGAAAGGTGTTGTCAAGCCCTATGCTTACCTTGGTGGTTTATAAAAGGTTTTGTCAACCCTGTGCTTACCTATATGGTTTATGAAAGGTGTTGTCATGCCCTATGCTAAGCTAGCGTTGGTGGTTTGTATAAGGGGTTGTCAAGCCCTGTGCTTACATTGGTGATTGATGAAAAGTGTTGTCAAGCCCAGTGCTTACCTTGGTGGTTTATAAAAGGTGTTGTCAAGCCCTGTGCTTGCCTTGGTGGTTCATGAAAGGTGTTGTCAAGCCCTGTGTTTACCTTGGTGGTTTATGAAAGGTGTTGTCAAGCCCTGTGCTAACCTTGATGATTTATGAAAGGTGTTGTCAAGCCCTGTGCTTACCTTGATGGTTTAGGTGTTGTCAAGCTATGTGCTAACCTTGGTGGTTTGTAAAAGGTCTTTTCCATACTGAATCATATCGATTTTTTCAAATTCATCACTGAAATTCGACAGGTGACCTCCTGTTTTTTCAGGACTTCATCCGCGATGCAGTAATTCAGTGTGCACATGCACTACTGAAACATAACGAGGTAAATTAAATTATTTCCTGTTATCTAGGCATTGCCTATTTCATATTACTTCTAAATGAAGTCAAAGTCATGCACCATAACAAATTCTTCACACGATTCTTCCATACGTACAAGGATTGTCTTTGTTGAATATCGTCTTCACTGGCGTGTCCTGCGTGATGCGGGCCGCCGTGTTTGACCCGACTACTCCCCCCCCCCTAACCCCCCCCCCCCCCTCCCCCACCACCATAATTCCAAGCGCCAAACACGATCGAGGGCGAGAATGGGTCTTTTCAAGCCCTGTGCTAACATTGTTGGTTTCTGAAAGGTGTGAAACCCTGTGCTAATTTTGATGATTTATGAAAGGTTTTGTCAAACCTTGTGCTAACCTTGGTAGTTATGAAAGGTGTTGTCAAGCCCTGTGCTAACCGTGGTGGTTTATAAAAGATATTTTCAAGCCCTGTGCTAGCATTGATGGCTTATAAAAGGTGTTGTCAAGCCCTGTGCTACCATTGATGGTTTGTAAAAAGTGTTGTCAAGCCCTGTGCTACCATTGATGGTTTGTAAAAAGTGTTGTCAAGCCCTGTGGTTTATGAAATGTGCTGTCGTGCCCTGTGCTAATCTTGATGGTTTATGAAAGGTGTTGTCAAGCCCTGTGCTAACCTTGGTGGTTTATGAAAGGCATTGACAAACCATGTGCTGCTTACCTTGGTAGTTAATGAAAGTTTTTTAGAGCTTAGCCCAGCCTGGTGGTTTATGAAGAGCATATGTTAATTCCACTTGTTTAACCACAAATGGAAAAGGAGTTAGAGGGCTAGACACTTGGCTTTGCAAATAAAATCGTATTATATGTCTCAGATGGAGATTGGATGAAAGTTACATCTGATATGACCAGGCAGCAAATCTACTCAGTGCAGAGGTCTGCAGCTCAGCTTCGTTTGCTTTTGTATGTTGTAAGTTGACAATATAAAATGTCTCCATGAGTACAAGGAGACATACCCGAATTTTGAAACACTTACTACAATCAAATGTATTTACTATTTAAAGATTAACCGTTTAAGATGATATTAACCAGTTGAATTGGACTTGGGTTGAAAAAGATTATATGGCGCCAACAAGAATGAACAGTCCAGGCCCACCCTCTATTTACACCTAGATACAAATATGCAGAATGGGCCTAGGACCTTCTCATCGGCAGAACTGCAGAGTAACTGCAAATTGTGTTGTAAACACTCCATTTTTAGCTTTACTGCCCATTTACTTTTTGATGTCAACGCTCTAGAACAGTCGATCTTTACCAAACTCATACAGTATATATATCTACAAGATCTTGACAAGTTCTTGAACGAGCCAGATTCTACTGCTCATAGCTGAGTTATCTGCCCTTGAATTTACAAAAATGCATAATGTTGCCTTGCCAACACACTAGCACCTTTATATCGTTCATGTATTGGTGAGCCTTAAACCCCCAATTCAATTCAATTCAATTATTTTGCATCTGAACTTTACCAAACTCATACAGTAGTTATATATTCATAAGATCTCGGACAAATGTGTGTACCAGCCAGATTCAACTACTTATAGCTGAGTTATCTACCCTTGAATTAAAAAAATAGCTAAAATTGGGTCAAAGCGAATCCAAAATGGTTGCTGTTACCATTAAAACGAATACAAATAAGCACTATTTTGAATTAAATTCAAAAACCCAGTCTTCATTCCTTCAGGCATTTCAGTTGTATGAAATCCCCTTCACTTGTATGAAATCTTCTTATGTGAGAGCCATGTTATCCAGAAGAGCATTCACATGCCCTCACAGGCCCTCTTGGGCCTCTTGTTTGCCGGCTCCACGGTCATTGTTTTCTGGGCCAACTCAAGTAGCATCTGAAACAATAAAGGGCTGATAATGAAGAACTTGAATAAACATGTCAGGTGGGGTTGGGGGTGTGTGGGGGTGGGGGTGGGGTGGGGGTGGAGAATTTTACCCCTCTACCGGGATAAGCAGTGGCCCTAATCTTGCCCGGGAACCAATTAACAAACATTCAGATGTATGTCTGCTGCAGCATTTCAAGGCCTTATTAAAGTTCATTCAACACTAAAACTACTTTTTCTCACATGAAAGATGTACTTAAGTTATAATCGGTCAAGAAGCGTTAAAGTGAATACAGCGACACAGCTAACCATCTTTATTATTGAGAGTACTGAACAACTTGAAAAAGGGTGAAAGAATTTTCAAAATCGGATGATAAACAAAGAAGATATGATCGTTTGAAGGTTCTGTTGAAACGGATACGCAAGCCGCCATTTTTAGAGCTATGATATCACAGTTCTAAATGACCATATATGGAATATTGATAAATATGCAAATTTACTCATTTATAGGGGAAAAGATTAAAGTAACTGTATGAAGAATATGTATAACTAATGGCAGTAATGCTTTATATACCCAGTTAAGGAGTCTGCATTCCAGTTGCTTTTTATTCAGTAACCTTCTGTTCCTGTTCTTGTTGAGAACTTATTTACTTGGCGTTCAAGTGCTGGTTTGGTATTTATTTACCGACTCATGACTGGCCATTCCAGTTCATGTTCTGTCGTCTGCTTCATTCAGCTATTGGAATAGGATAGGTTAATAATAATTTTCAGAAAATAAAATTATAACTGAGATAAAACTATCCAGTTAAGCTGTGAGTGTCACTGATTTTTTTTTGATTTTTCTGTTAAAATGTTAACAACAGAAAATATAAATGTTTAGTGTAAAAAGAAAAGAAGATTTTATTAAAATTTAATTATTTTTTTCTTTTTAAAAATATGAAAATTACTGCGAAAAATGTGATCATGATAAAGTTTGGATAAACAAGTCAAAAGATTTAGTTGATATGTTTTGTTATTTAAAGTAACACTTGGGAGTTGCAGTTGTTGGGAGAGTGTGACCATTGCCGTAAGAATATGGAGTTTATGTACATCGGAGTAATTTTGGCAACAATTTTGTCACATAGTCTTTGTGAAGGTAAGTGTGGATAATAATTGTTATATATTCTTTAAGTTTAGTTTAAATTTAGTGAATTATAATATATCATGTGACAAAATTCCTATTCTCTGATTGGTTCAATTGCCACCACATGACCACCGATAGAACGTGATTTGGACTCCTGCAAGTAAGTTGGAAAACGATAATATTTTAAGCACGAAAAACTACTTTCGATTTTAATTGACACATTTACATTATTATATAATCTGAACGCCTGGATAGAATTTTGATAAAACAGCTTAGTAGTGTAATTTTGCCGTTATTTGGCGAGTTACCGTAGTTTCTTTAAACTTGCTTATATATGAATAAAAGTTAATAACATTTGGGTATTTTCAAGTTTTCGCCATTATTCTAAACCCTTGGTTTAAGTATATTATTGGTGAATATATTCAAAATATAGTTATATACAAACAGATTGCTTTGAATTTTTCAAACAAAAAAAATAAAAAAATAATGATTTGGATAAAGAAAAATTAGAAGATTTAATTTTTGTCGTTATTCCACCATATTTTAATAAATATATTATAGGTGCACTTTAATCACAAACAAAAAATAATGGCTTTGCACTAGTCGCATAATTAAATATGCAAGTTTTGAAGAAAACCTAACCGTTTGTGGCGAGTTTTAGAAAAAAAAATCAAGATTGCCAGGTGTCCTTTTAAGTTTGAATGTATGAATATTTTCTTATATTTGAAGCGTTCACCAATATAATGCCACCAATTAACTGGAAGAAAGCGCAATCCGGTTGTCACCTTTACGATAGTGTTCTGCTTCCCGATGTTGGAAAGGATGTTATGGAGCGGCAGATACTCCCCAAGATGGCCGTCGATCAGCTGGTTTGGATCAACGCCAAGAATGTCATGATCAAGTATGGAGGTATACACAGTTCAAATATTGTTTGCGGAAATTAAATAAAATTTAAAGCATGTAGTGGTATTTTCAAACTATTTATATTATTACAAAAAATGTCAACAAATGACAACTATTTAAAAGGTCCGACTATGGCCTATTGTATGCTACTTCCTGTTGTTGTTGTTGTTGTTGTTGTTATTTTGCTGAAATCTGGAACTGTATAGAATTCATCATTTTTCACAGCGGGAATCTGTAATGGTCTCAAATTAAAGAGAATTATATCTTTAAGTATGAAAAATAAATAGTTCTAAATTTGCTTGATGTTGTAAAAGTTATTTTCTTTATTATCGATACTAGAATAATGCTTAGCAAAAATAACAATAGAAAGAAGCCCTTTAAAAATAAAATAGAAAAAAATAAACAACTAAAACAAACGGAACAAACAGAAAAGATAATTAAGTAAATAACAAAACTTGAGAATTTGCCATTTAAAGAAACTAACCTACCATATAATGGCAAAATTACACCACAATAATCTTTATTAAAACTCTATCCAGGTGTTCATGTCATATTATAATGTATATGTGCCATTAAAAGTAGGTTTATTCACAGGTTCTTAAAATACCCGTGATTGAATGTGAGAAAATGAATTATGAGTTGGCAACTCCTAATTTGACACTCCAGTTTTGAGGTTTGATCTGGCTGGTTAAAGCCATTAATAATGTGTCTATAGAGTTTTGTTTCTCAAAATATGTAAGTTATATAATTATACACCTCATCGTCAGTAGGTTTAGAAATGGTGTACATCGACGTAGCTACTGTTAGGCCATATAGGCCCAGGCCTTATATAATAGATCAGTTTGAAAGACGAAAAAAATAGTCCAAAATTGCAATAAAACCTGAAGGCGGAGGGGGTGGGGTGGAGGGGGGGGGGGGGGGGGGGGGACGGGGTTAAGGATAAACATTTGTTTCTAATTGTGTAGTTAATTCAATTTTGCCAAATGTTAATTCTCAAATTTGTCAAAAAGTATTTCTTGAAATAGCACACAAGTGTTCTGTCAGATATATGCCAAAACACACCATTACATACATGTAGCCAAGTTTAAAAAAAACGACGGGGAGCATGCCGGACCCCACTAGTTTGTCGGTTTATATATGCATTTCACGTCAGCTACGCCCCTGGTGTACATATGTTGTCAAATTTGACTGTTGATGGTGGGATAGGGACTTTAAATAGACAAAGGGAATAAAAAAACTGTTTTTACAGGCATTGATACATCACGGACATAAATGTAACGCTTACTTATTTTCACAGTTGGACAGGAATATAGAAACCTTAAAATATCCTACCAGCCAGCTTCTTCTGGGTTGAAATCATACTTCTGTTTTGAAGGTTAGTAGTCTACATGTTTAGTCCAATTCTCAACCACTACAACGTATCCCATTTTATCCAAAAAACTGGCTACCACCATAGGCGAGAACAGTTTTGTTTGTATGGTGTTTTACGTCATTTTCAACACGTAAGGTTATATATGACGGTGGATTTTTTTTGTGGTGGAGTCAGATCACCCACTTTTCCTGGGTAGAACCAATACTGTACACCTCCCGCCATCCGTAAAAATCGACACTTCCTAGGCGAGAACAGAATCATTTAATGAAATCACTGAAAATATTAATAATGTGTTAAGGATCATGTCCCAAGCCCCTATCGTCTTAACGAGGCAAAATATAGCATTTTTAACTAAATCAAGGGCCATATTTCCGGTGTTACGGGTCCGATCTGGCTGGTTTTCGAACTTGTCCGAGCTTTCATTGACATTAACAATCTGGTCAAGATCGGATGAAAAATTAAGGCCCTATCGTCTTAATGAGGCAAAATGTAGCATTTTTATTTATATCAAGAGCCATAACTCCGCTGTTACTGGTTCCATCTGGCTGGTTTTCGAATTTATCCGAGATTTCATTAAGATTAACAATCTGGTAAAGTTTGGTAAAGATCGGATGAAAAATGAAGGCCCTATCGTCTTAACGAGGCAAAATATAGAATTTTTAACTAAATTAAGGGCCATAACTTCACTGTTAGTGGTCAGATATGCCTGTTTTTCGAACTTGTCCGAGCTTTCCTTCATGTTTCATCCGATCTTTACCAACCTTTTCCAGATTGTTATTATTGTTTAAGCGGAGTTATGGCCCTTGATTTAGTTAAAAAGGCTATGTTTTACCTCGCTAAGACGATAGGGCCTTCATTTTCATCCGATCTTTACCAAACTTTACCAGATTGTTAATATCAGTGAAAGCTCGGACAAGTTTGAAAACCAGCCATATCGGACCAAGAACAGTTATGGCCCTTGATTTAGTTAAAAACGCTATATTTTGCCTCATTAAGACGCTAGGGTCTTCATTTTTCATCCGATCTTTACTAAACTTTACCAGATTACTAAGGTCGATGAAGCTCGGAAAGATATCAAAACCAGCCAGATCGGACCAGTAACACCCTAGTTATAGCCCTTGATTTCGTTAAAAATGCTATATTTTGCCTCGTTAATACGATAGGGCCTTCATTTTTCATCTGATCTTTACCAAACTTTTAGTTATGGCCCTTGATTTAGTTAAACAATGCTGGATTTTGCCCAAAACTTTCAAAATGTTTAAATCGCAGTCACTCGTTTCATTGATGTTATAAGAGCCATGTTAGCCAGTCTTGGGCCTCTTGTTATCTTTTTCAAATGCAATATCAATGGGATTACACAAAAGGGGACATACTCCTTAACCGTATTTCAATCTGATATTAATGCCATGCCTGATAAACCAAACTGTTTTAGATGCACAAGTTCTGCAGATTAGAAGGTTTTAGGCCCATTCTCCATATTTTTATCTTGATGTAAATGGACGATGAATCTGGCATGTTCATTCCTGTTAGGCGCCATGTAATCTTTTATGTGTTTCTTGTGAAGTCAGTAGTGAACTTAACCTGGACCTTGAAAATGAAATCCAATTTGTTATGTTATTATTTACGAGAGCAATCTTCATAAACATTTACGAGTCTTCTATTGTGGCTGTTCACTCACCTGTTATGTTTGGAGTCAACTAGTCAAATGTCAAAGTCACGGTAAATTTAAAGTTTATTCTAAACGTGTGTTTGACTAAATATCTTTCAGGTTTAGATTGCTATGTTAATGAAACTTCTTAATTAGTATTATGTATTAAGTATTATGGCTAGTCAGATGCATACTGATTGTTATATCATTAGTTTAAAGGTCAAGGACATAGTGAACATAATCTTCACATTGAAAATGGTTTTGGCGCATTATCTCAAGTTGCATAAGTATGATGTTTATGAAGCTGTGTCAATATGATCCATTGATATTTCCGATCGTTAGATTAAAAGGCCAATGGTCAGGTTACATTATTTAAAATTACAAGTATTTAAAAATCAAGCGTCGAAGATGATCAAAACTACTTTTGCATATGTGTGTGTTAATTTACAAGATTATTCAATGATTTTTCTCAAGTCCATCTACCAACCTTCTAGTTTCATAACAAGGCAAGGGAAGCTTTATAGGTTTAGTCCGTTTCAAAGTCATCAATAGTTGTAGACTTTTGAACTTAAAACACTGAAACATTCTGATGCGTATTAAAAAGTATGCCACTTGACCTACTGTTGTTGTTGTCAGTAAAGTGTTTAATTGTCTCTGTTCAATATCATACAGTGTTAAGACTTCATACACAGCTGCATCTACCATACACTGTTAAAACTTCATACACAGCTGCATCTACCATACAGTCTTAAGACTTCATACACAGCTGCATCTACCATAGTCTTCAGACTTCATACACAGCTGCATCTACCATACAGTGTTAAGACTTCATACACAGCTGCATCTACCATACAGTGTTAAGACTTCATACACAGCTGCATCTACCATACAGTGTTAAGATTTCATACACAGCTGCATCTACCATACAGTGTTAAGACTTCATACACAGCTGCATCTACCATTCAGTGTTAAGACTTCATACACAGCTGCATCTACCATACACTCTTAATATGTCATACACAGCTGCATCTACCATACAGTTTTAAGACTTCATACACAGCTGCATCTACCATACAGTGTTAAGACTTTATACACAGCTGCATCTACCATACAGTGTTAAGACTTCATACACAGCTGCATCTACCATACAGTGTTAAGACTTCATACACAGCTACATCTACCATACAGTGTTAAGACTTTATACACAGCTGCATCTACCATACAGTGTTAAGACTTCATACACAGCTGCATCTACCATACAGTCTGAAAACTTCATACACAGCTGCATCTATTAATACAACATTTAAGAACACTGCCAAATGTGCAGCAGTGTTTCAACACCCGTTTTGAAAGCAAATGCCAAAATTAGGTGGGGATGGCTTAAAAAAGAAGAATAAAAAAGAAGTATAAAAGATCAATTGAAATTTTTCTCCTACATCTGTAACAAATACCCCCAAAGGCCCAACCCACTAGGCACGGATTGCCTCTTTGCCCATGTTAGCAAGTTGTTTTGCATACCCATTTTGCATATTTGCACGCCCAAAAATCTATTTCTGCCTAATACACTGCTTGCCTTCTTTAAATAAAATGCTGCTATCCAAAATGTTTACCTGAGTATATTATAGGTTAACACGGCAGTTTTGAAGTATTTATCAAGTATTTAAATTAGCACCACCAAATTTTGAATTTAAACCTGCTTTCATATAATTAAATAAAAAGAAAAAAGCTGTCAATTTTACCATTTGTATTATACCTTTGGTGCAAAATAATCAACTTTTATAAATATTCAAAAACTGTTACAATTTACTATAAGATATTCAAATAATTATAAATGAACCAGATATTTAAAGTGGTTAATAATGATACATAGTTGTGAAAATTATGTGCCTATCGATGTTTTTCACTATTTTCAGAAAGTAGAAATGACAAAAAGAATAAAAATAAACTACCACTGAGGTGGAGCCAGGCAAAGGCCTTATGTCAGGCAAGCCGCGGTACATTACTGGACATTAACCGGAAAAAGGCCAAATCCATCATGTCCATGTTGGAACACGACACCACATACTGGGTGAACAACATTACAAACTACAGCATACCAAGCTTCGGTAAGCTCTACTGTACAAACTACACCATACCAACTATGGGTAACCTTTACTGTACAAACTACACCATACAGAGTATGGGTAACATCTACTGTACAAACTACAACATACCAACTATGCGTAAGCTCTACTGTACAAACTACAGTATACACAGCATGGGTAAGCTCTACTGTACAAACTACAGTATACCAACTATTAATAAGCGGTACTGTACAAACTACACCATACAAAGTATGGGTAAGCTCTACTGTACAAACTACAGTATACCAAGCATGGGTAAGCTCTTCTGTACAAACTACACCATACCTACTATGGGTAAGCCCTACTGTACAAACTACACCATACCAAGCATGGGTAAGCTCTACTGTACAAACTACACCATACCAACTATGGGTAACCGGTACTGTACAAACTACAACATACCAACTAAGCGTAAGCTCTACTGTACAAACTCCAGTATACACAGCATGGGTAAGCCCTACTGTACAAACTACAGTATACCAAGCATGGGTAAGCTCTACTGTACACACTCCACCATACCACCTATGGGTAAGCTCTACTGTACAAACTACACTATACCTACTATGGGTAAGCTCTACTGTACAAACTCCAGTATACCAAGCATGGGTACGCTCTACTGTACAAACTCCACCATACCACCTATGGGTGAGCTCTACTGTACAAACTACACCATACCTACTATGTGTAAGCTCTACTGTACAAACTCCAGTATAACAAGCATGGGTAAGCTCTACTGTACGAACTCCACCATACCACCTATGGGTAAGCTCTACTGTACAAACTACACCATACCTACTATGGGTAAGCTCTACTGTACAAACTCCAGTATAACAAGTATGGGTAAGCCCTACTGTACAAACAACATCATACCAAGTATGGGTAAGCTCTACTGTACAAACTACACCATACCAACAATGGGTAAGCTCTACTCTACAAACTACAGTATACCAACTATGCGTAAGATCTACTGTACAAACTACACCATACCTAATATGGGTAAGCTCTACTGTACAAACTACACCATACCAAGTATTGGTAACCTCTACTGTACAAACTACAACATACAAACTATGGGTAACCTCTACTGTACAAACTACACCATATCAACTATGGGTAAGATCTACTGTACAAACTACAGTATACACAGCATGGGTAAGCTCTACTGTACAAACTACACCATACCAACTATGGGTAACCTCTACTGTACAAACTACAACATACAAACTATGGGTAACCTCTACTGTACAAACTACAACATATCAACTATGGGTAAGATCTACTGTACAAACTACAGTATACACAACATGGGTAAGCTCAACTGTACGAACTACAGTATATCAACTATGGATAACCTCTACTGTACAAACTACACCATACCAAGC
>JAWPHD010005788.1:0-102500 GCA_037043455.1 Cyrtodaria siliqua | reverse complement strand
TAAGATTTATGAAACTCGTTATGAATTATTTTTAATTTTAACTCACCAAAAGGCTCGTTAAAAATTAAAATAATTCATAACTCGTTTCATAAATCTTATATGAAATGGGAACTCGTTTATGATCATATATATATATATAATGGACTGTTCTTTCTTTGAATTAAGACCATTCCATTTATGTGACAAGGGGGTGTTTTGGGAGAAATGACTAATCAGCAGCCGCACATAGTAAACCCTGATCAGCCTTTGAGTTACTCGCAAGGCTGATCTGGGTTTACAATGGACGCAAAGGCTATTATAGTCGTGCTTAGCGGGTTAAGGGTTAAAATCACCTTACTGGTGAAACTCAGGGGATGAGGGGCTAAAGGATTGCTCCCTTTAAGGTTAATTCATCCCCCAAAATGTGTGGAGAAGGATCATAACTAGGAAAAAATAAAGAAGAAATTTGGAAAAAGCTAGTAGCATTTGTTGCAAAATGGGGATTTTCTACTATCATAAATCTCTACTTGTTTAAAGGGACACTGTCCGTAAGTAAGCAGATATTGAGCATAACCAAATAACTGTCTGACTTTTATTCAGTGAAATGTATACATGAAAACATGAGGATAGACCCTAAGAAGTATGTAGGAATGCATTCGTGAGTTTGAAAAAAAAAAGTTTTAATTAATATATGTAAATAAAGTGGGACCCACAATATTTACCGTGACTTCCATTAGTGCGTTAGGTTTTCATCATAGTATGTATTGCGTAATATGTATAGCCCGCTTGGTCAGTCGGGAGCGCTGTCCGACTACTTTACGCTTACGCATACTATTAATACTGCGAGTGTAAAGAAAAGGTAATTTTAGTTTGGGCTGCGAGTTCAAACGCACGAAGTGGATTTCTTTTTTTATGTACCGCGATTGAATTCCGTTAATCAATCTTGCTTTTAATTAGTAAATATTGAATAATGTTTAGGGTGTAATGTTTGCGAACATAATTATTGTGTGTTTTATAAGCTAAAAGTTACGGGCGTGGCCCTTTAAATAACAGATTTTTTTTTATGTAGATATTGTTTTTTTTGGTAGTATATAAGTTGCTGAAATAAAGTGAGGCCTGGCATTGTGATTTAGATTTAACATCAGATCAGACTAGTTTTGGGTGGTTTTCTACAACTCATGCTTTTATTTAACACAGAGGTGTCCCGTTTATACTTAGACAAATGTTCATTATATTTCAGAATCCCCTTTTAAGAATTCAACGAAACATCACATGTGCATTCACTTTTATATGAAGAACTCGGAGACATGACATGCATTCACTTTCATATGAAGAACTCAGAGACATGACATGCATTCACTTTCATATGAAGAACTCAGAGACATGACATGCATTCACTTTCATATGAAGAACTCAGAGACATGACATGCATTCACTTTCATATGAGGAACTCAGAGACATGACATGCATTCACTTTCATATGAAGAACTCAGAGACATGACATGCATTCACTTTCATATGAAGAACTCAAGAGACATGACATGCATTCACTTTCATATGGAGAACTCAGAGACAAGACATGCACTTACTTTCATTTGAAGAACTCAGAGACATGACATGCATTCACTTTCATATGAAGAACTCAGAGACATGACATGAATATGAAGAACTCAGAGACATGACATGCATTCACTTTCATATGAAGAACTCAGAGACATGACATGCATTCACTTTCATATGGAGAACTCAGAGACAAGACATGCACTTACTTTCATTTGAAGAACTCAGAGACATGACATGCATTCACTTTCATATGAAGAACTCAGAGACATGACATGAATATGAAGAACTCAGAGACATGACATGCATTCACTTTCATATGAAGAACTCAGAGACATGACATGCATTCACTTTCATATGAAGAACTCAGAGACAAGACATGCATTCACTTTTATTTGAAGAACTCAGAGACATGACATGCATTCACTTTCATGTGAAGAACTCAGAGACATGACATGCATTCGCTTTCATATAAAGAATTCGGAGAAATGACATGCATTCACTTTCACATGAAGAACTCAGAGACATGACATGCATTCACTTTCATATGAAGAACTCAGAGACATGACATGCATTCACTTTCATATGAAGAACTCAGAGACATGACATGCATTCACTTTCATATGAAGAACTCAGAGACATGACATGCATTCACTTTCATATGAAGAACTCAGAGACATGACATGCATTAATTTTCATACGAAGAACTCAGAGACATGACATGAATTCACTTTCATATGAAGAACTCAGAGACATGAAATGCATTCACTTTCATATCGTTAAATTTTTTAAATGTAATGGGAAAGGAAGCAAAACCAGCAACACAAAAATATAATTAACAAATTTATTTACATAAAATATTCACTTACAGAATACACAAATCCAGTTTTTCATTAATATCCAATTTTTGTAATTAAGTCCAAATAAAATTATCCGATGTTTCTTTAATTCACATTAGCAAGTGTCTTTTTAATCAGTAAGTGTCTCTTTAGATCCAAAACAGTGTCTCTTTAATCCAAAACAGTAAGTTTCTGTTTAATCCAAATGTTAATTGTCGTTTTTGTTCAAATTAATTTCCAATATTTCCAATTTAGGTCCAAATATCCAATTTCACTGTTATTATGAATGAGCACAATATTAAGTCAATCCCGTCACAAATATGTTTTTAAAAGCATCCAATTCAAAATAAACTTTTTACTGAATACTAATCTTCTGAACTGAACTGCTGAGCTACTTCCAGAGTCTGTGTATATACTGCCAAAGATTGTTCCAAAAGCTTCCCCACTGAAACAGTCCAATGAGAACAGTCCAAATTTCATCATAAATGAATTTACATGAATAAATTGCATAAATGCTAAACATGTTAACATCTATTCTAATTATAGCTGTTCTTCATGGCCAAATAAATAATAAACATGCAATGCAACATGTAAACACCTGAGATATAGGTAACAATATAAAGAACTCAGAGACATGTAAGATAATTCTGCATTTCAACAATGTTTCCAGATAAATAGACAAGGCCTCAATAGTCTAGTGTCTGCACCGATGGGAGGTTCTTCTTGTTTGTAAATTGATTTATTTATGGAAAACATTTCATTGGTTACCTCGACTGTGCCTTTTATGGCAGGCAACTGAACTGTTAGAACCTTTAAGCCAGCATAAATATATATAATAAGTATGGAAACAAATATTAAAAAAAAAATTCTCAAGGTTTTAAAGACACACAGCAATTTTACCTTTTTTTTACTCAAAAATATTTCGAAAAGCACCCATGTAAGATCCTCTATATATATATTTCTTCTGGCAGAATGTGCTCTAGGATCACCCAAGGCAGAGTCCATTCCAGTTGGCTGTATTGTTGCAGGATCGCTGGGCGGCCTGCTTGTCTTGTTAATTCTGGTGGTCTTCGCCTGTATAGTGATAAGTTGGAGGAGAAAAAAACAGTATGAAGAGAGTTTATATAGATACACACGCAGGTATGATCAGTTAATATAGATACATATGCAGGTATGATCAGTTTATCCCCCCCCCCCACCTCCCCCCCCCCCCCCCCCCCCCCCCCCCCCCCAAAGAAATGCACTAAATGGCATGTTTTATATCAAGACAGGAAGAAAATCATGGGCGCTGGCATGTGTGTTTTGAAAATATATATTCCACCGAAATTATTACGACATTAGTACTCTAAATAGTAAGACATAGAACATCTGGCCCGCTTAGCTCAGTGGTATCGAACTCGATTGTTGACCCGCGAATATAATTTTAGTGTGAGTTCAATCCCATGAATCGGTAATTTTTTTTATACCACTATTAAATTCCGTCAAACCATCTTCTTTTTTTTTCAGTAAATATTCAATAATGGTTGGTGTGTTATGTTTGTCAATGCAATTGTTTTGTGTTTTATAAGCTAAAAGTTACGGACATTGTCTCTTTCAATACCGAGCGTAGACTTCTCCGCAGCGTTTTTCTGAAATGCGACATGCAGTGAAGCAGTCTATACCGAGCAATTTTCTAGGCTGAAATCTGACGTGGCCTCCAATGGAGTGTTGTCAGATCCGTGTAGTGTAGAGTATCGTAGCATGATAAAGGGTCTGACTTTAATGAGATTGCATCATCATCCCTGTATTGTTTCAGGTGCTACTTGAGTGGTGGAAGGAAAGAATGAATGTGACTCCAGAATGGAGTGTTTACAGTAGAATTTGCAGAACTCTGCAGTTCTCTGCATAAAACATCAATTCAAATTCAGTTGCACTTATAGGATAACACGGAGAAGGATACCAAATGCATAGAAAATATATAGTGAGATGGTTCCTTTCTCCACTAATGGGATGATATGGGCCGGGTAGAAAATAAAGCTATGTCAAAGTCAAAAGACATGATCTACTGCAGTAACCAAAACTGGCGAAACTAACTATTGACAGTCTGAGATGCTCAATATTAATTCATACCTGTCAAGTCTCATGCATTTGGCGTTAAATCACGCTCACACGCATACATTCTACCTTCTCACGCATTCTGAAAAATGTGTAGTGACCAATTTTCTTCTTTTTTTTTTTGTAGTTCACTTATCCGATTTCTCCACCCAAAAATGCAGTGATACATATGATGTCATCAGTCATGCTTTTCTATTTCTGGGACATCAAAATGTGCGTTAAAATGTGTGTTAAAAATAAATTAAATAAAAAGCATGTGATTTAAATGGATTCAATTAAAATGTAGTACACAGGCGCAACCTCCCCTAACCACATTTTACTCGACGTCCATTGGACCTTGACAGTTAATTGGTTTGAAAGTTTTTACTTTTATGTAGGTATATCAAGATCTGTTGTAATATGTAAATGTTATCGTTTTTGGACAGGCAGTTGAGCACATTTCTGAAAAACGGAAACATCCAACATTCCAGTTCTACAAAGTCATCGACGCCCAAGACAGCGGAACAACTGCAGTATGAGGTATTTCACACAATCATTATACTCCCGCCTTCACAAAGCGAAGTTGGGGCTATATAGGAATCACACTCTCCGTTACGTCGCATTCCTTCGGTTAACACATTTTTTTCTTGCATTCCTCAAACAGTTTTGAATGGGTTGTTCCCAAACTTCATATACACATACCAAATGATGACCTTATGTCGCTCTATATCACCCATTTTTGATTGCCTAATTTATTACAGAATTATGGCCCTTTGTTTTACCTAGAATTTAAGCCTGTATGTACATTGTATAACCAATATGATATATACGTGTATGCAGAACCAATATCATGAAAAAAGATATGTTGTTAAAATTATTACAAATAAGGGATGATATGGTAAGAGTATTTTTTTATTTTTTTTATTTAAAATCTCACTCACTCACTCACTCACTCACTCACTCACTCACTCACTCACTCACTCACTCACTCACTCACTCACTCACTCACTCACTCACTCACTCACTCACTCACTCACTCACTCACTCACTCACTCACTCACTCACTCACTCACTCACTCACTCACTCACTCACTCACTCACTCACTCACTCACTCACTCACTCACTCACTCACTCACTCACTCACTCACTCACTCACTCACTCACTCACTCACTCACTCACTCACTCACTCACTCACTCACTCACTCACTCACTCACTCACTCACTCACTCACTCACTCACTCACTCACTCACTCACTCACTCACTCACTCACTCACTCACACCCACTCACTCACTCCCACCCACTCACTCACTCACTCTCGTTTTCAGGACTGTGAGAGGCAAAAATATGCCGGTCTACAACAAGACGCTAAACGTGACATGGAACAGAAGAATGATGCCGACGAGGCAGCCCTGTCCAAACTCCCTATGTACCATTCCATGGATGGCCATGTTCCACAGTTAACACAAACAAAGGCAAAACATGTGCAAAGGGTATTCATTTATTTTGTACATTTCATAGAGCATGGCTACTATAAACGATAAAATTCGCTATGCACTTTTTTCTGATATTAAATTCTAATACTGTGTAATGATTACATGATGGACTTTTCATCTCCATGTATTCACACGTATGACTTTCATGAATAAATACAAATATGAACCAAAATTTGTGATCTTTTGAAGAAAACACACATACCTCCCACTCTTATGAAAGATCTAGGTGTAAAATTAAACAATAATTAGCAATATTTTTGCAACATGAACATGGTTTGAACACATATAATTGGAATATTTTAATAAATCGTTGGATTTGTGATATAACGAAAAATAACGACTTGAACTCACCCGCTGTTGTTTGTTTTTTGTCCTTGTCACTACCTTGGAAGTGTCATTGACTCACGTTTCTATGTTTAGTACCCGTGAATAAAAATGTAAAAAAAAGCAAAAAAAGGCACTTCTTTTTAAGATAAATTATGATGATTTAGTAGCCATTTGTCTGTGTTGGTACTGCTACAGCTACCATAGCTACGTGTAAGCATGTATTGGTATATTATTTATTGGAAAATCAATTTTGTTTTTATCTTCAGGAATTAACCTCGCATGAATCGTATGACCCTGATGTCACCCTTCAGCAACAACGTGGCAGAGGCGGATATAAAGAGAGAATAAACAAACTGGAACCTAAGCTTTCTGACCTTGACCAGTATGAAAACCATGTCACAGACAAAATGTCGAAAGTCGCCAAGAAAACAGACCAAGTAAACAAGCTGGATGATTTAGATGCATATGAAAACTATGCTACCGATGCACCCGATCTTCCAGTGAAAAGAAAGAAAGCAAAGAAGTTGAGTGATTTAGAAACATATGAAAATTACGGGAAAGTTAAAATGCCTGTTGCTAAAGATACGGACATCAAGCATTTTGACAACCTGGATGAGTATAAAAGTTACATGTATAAGTTTCCAGTACAACATGCAGCAGAACAGGTGAAGAAGAAAACAGCAGACGACAATACAAAGGTCGAGGTCAAAAAGGAGATCAAGCATCTAGATGATCTTGATCAGTATGAGAACTGTCAAGAACAAGTCAGGAAACAAGAGATAAAGCACCTGAATGACTCGGACAGCTATGATTGATTGATTGAATGTTGTTTAACGGCTCATCAACACAGTATAGGTTATTCAGAGCCGCCCCAGAGAGAGGGGAGATACATAGGAATCCGGGAACCGTGCCCTACTCTTATTATCGAATAGATTCCTATGGTTATTTAACGTGCTCGGAGGATAGACCGATACACGTGAAAGTGTCTTGCCCAAGAACACACCGACGAAACTCAGTGGCACCACGGAGGATTGAACCCGGGGCCTCCGGTTACAAATCCGTCGCGCTATCGACTGCGCCACGCCAGGACAGCTATGAAGATTTTCAGTTACCATAAATGGTTAGAACTTCATCAGTTAATTCATTCATGGTTCTAGTCTTGTAGTCTTGATCATCTTTGAGGCTTGATTTGAAATACAAATGACCTGATCTTTTGTGCAGAAAAAAAATTGAAATTTGGGATCCACATGTCCATACATTTTTTCTTTATTACAGTATCTTTGACCATCCACATTAAGTCATTGATATAAGGATGTAGTTTTTTTCTTTTTTGTTTACTTACTAATTTATCAAATAGTGCATTATCTTTCTGCCATTCTGTTGTGTGTGTCTGTGTTAGCCAATCACAGAAACAATACCAAAATATCAGTAAAGTGGCTGCCGCTTCATTTTTCTTTTTTTTGGAAGAAAGCTTCTTGACTTTGTCTTAAAAAGGAAGCGTCTAGGTGATCTATACTAACCTGGTTCTTTCTAACATATTTTGCATTTTCTTATGTCTACTGTGTTCATTTAGCATTCGGTAAATGATAACTTTGAAAAAACAATGTACGGCAAACTGTTGATGTGACTGTTACCTTTTTCATTTCAGCTTTGCTTGTTCCAATTTCCAGTGTTTGCATGTTTAAGGCTAAGTATTTGATTGTCAAACGGCAATGCTGTGAACTGGTATTACGTTTTTACTTTGAAGCGTATCAAAACAAAACAATTTGTTTTGTTTGTCTTTCTAATACTTCCTCTTCGAAAATGATGTCTTGGTGTAGTATTTATACTTTATATATTTATTTTTTTCTTCAGATATATTTCCTTTTCTGATGAATCAGTTGATGTTGATTTTGATAAAACGGTTGATTTGTTGAAGAAATAAAGGCTAAATATGAAATTCTGCAGAGCTTACATTCATCTTATTATAAACAGCGGGAAAACAGGAAGTTGTTATATAAACTTATATGTTCAAAATGTTGTAATCTAAAATAAGAATCTTTTATGACCAAATTATCAAAGACCAAAATATTAAGACACTACACTGTAGTTGGTGACAATATACATGTACCTAGATTGCCGTCTGTTACTTTAATTGAAATAATAATAATATGTACAGTTTCTTTAATTTCTTTTTAGTGATTTTTGTGATTATGAAGTAACATGAGTTGTATGGCTGTATATTTGGAATGTCTTGAAGTCATGAATAAGTTTATTATATATACTGGCTTCCTATGATATCAAGGGTTCTATGGTATCACGGTAGTGTCAAATCTATAAAACCGTATGCATCTCTGCTAAATTTATGATAATTATTTTATAGATGTGATGATTTACGTACATACAATAAAATAATTGAAAAAAATAAGTATATTTATCATAAATAAAAGGATATTTCAAAATAATGCAAAAATGTTGACAATTTCCTTATGATCTTTAAAATGCATCACCCCTAGTCTCCATAAATGCAGTTTTCATTAGTACCTTGACGGTTATAAAATTCATTATTTTTTAGTCTGATGAGTCTGTTGAACATTCAATTTAGTGTTTCTAGAAATGGTCACTCATTGAATCTTATACCAGTTACTAACAAATACAGGATACACAATATGTGCATACCTTGATACCATAGAACTTTTAAAATAATAAGTTCAATGAGGGTACCCTTCTTTTTAAGTCTAATTCTGACATTTTTACATAAAATTGATTGCATTTTATATCATAACAATTTAGAAGAAGGGTCACAGAAAGCATTTGCGTTTACTTTTTCTTTAAATATTGTTTACAGTTTATTTTTTTCGTCAAACCGTTTAAGTACTGTGATACCATAAAACACCGTGCTACCTATCAATAATTATATACATAGTACCATTTTCTTACAGTGGAATACAAAAACCTGTATCACCTCTAGAGGTTTTCTGAATCCGTATCAGTATGCTACTAAAAATAGATCCCGTATCACTGTAATACTTAAAATAGAACAGGGGAATTCCTAATAATGCTCGCATTTACACCAATTTAAACGAGAACGACAAGACGATGTTACGTCAAACAAACAAAACAAGTATGTCACACTAATGAACTTTAACTTGTAAGCTGTAGCTACACCCCAAATATATTAAGATACGCCCATTTCCCCTTCTACGCTTTATCAAAAAATAACATTTAGAAACCTTCTTTATTGCATACGTATGCATCAGAAATAGAGATTATTTAACTGCTGGGATCGATTATAGGGAAATCCTTCACGAGTGGTAGACGTGTGGTTCTTTTCACGAACGAGCGCACGCGAGTGAGTGAAAAAACAAAGCGCGTCTACCATCAAGTGAAGGATTACCCAATAATAGATCCCAGCAGTTAAATAATCTATTTATTACATTTTAAATTACGTTTTTCAAACAAATATTCGCTTTATTGAACGTTATCGGCGGATGACGTCGACGTCAGCAACACTGTTGACGTCACGCCTCAACGTCGCAACGTTAGTTATTATTGTGTTCCGAGTTAACAACGTTAGTTATTATTGTGTTCTGTGTTAGTTATTAATATTTAGCGATTATGAATATTCTTGCACTGAGAAATCCCGATCTTTCACGCATAGAAATGTAATAAATGTAAATATTTCTAATTTTTAAATATATGTAGGAGGTATATAATAAAGGGATCATTACTAGAGTAGCGCGTTCTGGAAGTTTGTATCACCTCTTGTAGGTAAATGCCAGATCAAGGATCACACTCGAGGCTGCGCCTCTCGTGAGTTCCTTGATCTGTCATTTACCTACTCGAGGCGAAATAAACTTCCAGAACACGTTACTCTAGTAATAATCCTATTGTACTGATAGCACCACTTTATAGGGTTAACTGTAGCATTAGCGGAGCCGTTAAACACAATATGCGACCAACTAATCTGATGATGGAAAGTGAAAAAACAACAGTTTTATAAGCAAAGCAATGGTGAATATGGTGAGGTAAAGAGAAAATAAAAACTCAGAACATATAGAATGTTCAAAAACTGTCCGATTATAAATATAATACTTTTATCTGACACCTAATATTGGGGGATATTCCATTAAAACATACCCGGGACCCCAGTAAGGCAATTTAATAAACATCTATGGTTGAACCTTATTTTATGAAATTTGGTTCTTTAAACTCAATTTTGCATCCATGGGTGGGTGTTCAATTTCATGTGGTTGCCGGTGTAGAATACAACCACTGCAAATCCCGCTAGAGGCAGATGGGTAGGACCCCTCCTTCATGTTCATTTTATCATTGTTTTATCATGCTCATTCAAGGTCTTCTTCATGACGAAGCATATGCAAATGTGGAAACGTGGCTCCATCGTAAATGGAGTGTCTACAATAGAATTTGCAGCAACTCTGCAGTTCTGCAGGTTAGACGGTTCTAGGCTTATTCTCCATATTTTATCTAGATGTAAATGGAGGATGAGCTTGGCATGTTCATCCCTGTTTGGCGCTATATAACATTTCTTGTGTTGGTGCGCCGTAAATCCCCAATTTATTCAATCAATCAAAATTGATTTCGTGGGGTCCAATGTATGTTTTAATGGAATAGCCCTGAGGGTGGATGATTTAAACGTGATTTTGCATTGTGTCTGAGAAGTGGTAGGTTGAATCGGAGACTGATTTTCTTTTGAAAATAAATATTTTTATATAAAATGTCTTTTTTTTTCTTCAGTAGATGAATATACTGAATTTAGTTCTATAGTGAAAAGCTGACATGTTATTAAGACTGGAGGAGATGTGGTAGAGTAATAGGTGCCGATACAAATACAAAATTTGAACAATTCATACCCCACCCCACCCAACTATTTCATTAACACTAATTAAATTGGTTATTATATGGGGCCTAGTTTAGTACATATCAGTATCATGAGTATGTATATTTATGGGGCCTAGTTTAGTGCATACCTGTATCATGAGTATGTATATCTATGGGGCCTAGTTTAGTGCATACCGGTATCATGAGTATTACATCTATGGGACTAGTTTAGTGCATACCGGTATCATGAGTATGTACATCTATGGGGCCTAGTTTAGTGCATACCGGTATCATGGGTATGTACAACTATGGGGCCTAGTTTAGTGCAAACCGGTATCATGAGTATGTATATCTATGGGGTGCATACCTGTATCATGAGTATGTATATCTATGGGGCCTAGTTTAGTGCATACCGGTATCATGAGTATGTATATCTATGGAGCCTAGTTAAGTGCATACCTGTATCATGAGTATGTATATCTATGGGGCCTAGTTTAGTGCATACCAGTATCATGAGTATGTATATCTATGGGGCCTAGTTTAGTGCATACCAGTATCATGAGTATGTATATCTATGGGGCCTAGTTTAGTGCATACCAGTATCATGAGTATGTTTATCTATGGAGCCTAGTTTAGTGCATACCTGTATCATGAGTATGTATATCTATGGGGCCTAGTTTAGTGCATACCAGTATCATGAGTATGTATATCTATGGGGCCTAGTTTAGTGCATACCAGTATCATGAGTATGTATAGCTATGGGGCCTAGTTTAGTACATAACAGTATCATGAGTATGTATATCTGTGGGGCCTAGTTTAGTGCATACCTGTATCATGAGTATGTATAGCTATGGGGCCTAGTTTAGTGCATACCAGTATCATGAGTATGTATATCTGTGGGGCCTAGTTTAGTACATAACAGTATCATGAGTATGTATATCTATGGGGCCTAGTTTAGTGCATACCGGTATCATGAGTATGTACATTTATGGGGCCTAGTTTAGTGCATACCGGTATCATGAGTATGTATATCTATGGGGCCTAGTTTAGTGCATACCTGTATCATGAGTATGTATAGCTATGGGGCCTAGTTTAGTGCATACCTGTATCATGAGTATGTATAGCTATGGGGCCTAGTTTAGTGCATACCAGTATCATGAGTATGTATATCTGTGGGGCCTAGTTTAGTACATACCAGTATCATGAGTATGTATATCTATGGGGCCTAGTTTAGTGCATACCAGTATCATGAGTATGTATATCTGTGGGGCCTAGTTTAGTACATACCGGTATCATGAGTATGTATATTTATGGGGCCTAGTTTAGTGCATACCAGTATAATGAATATGTACATTTATGGGGCCTAGTTTAGTGCATATCAGTATCATGAGTATGTATATTTATGGGGCCTTTTTTAGTGCATATCAGTATCATGAGTATGTACATTTATGGGGCTTAGTTTAGTGCATACCGGTATCAGGAGTATGTATATGTATGGGGCCTAGTTTAGTGCATACCGGTATCATGAGTATGTATATTTATGGGGCCTAGTTTAGTGCATACCAGTATCATGAGTATGTACATTTATGGGGCCTAGTTTAGTGCATATCAGTGTCATGAATATGTACATATATGGGGCCTAGTTTAGTGCATACCGGTATCATGAGTATGTATATTTATGGGGCCTAGTTTAGTGCATACCGGTATCATGAGTATGTATATTTATGGTGCCTAGTTTAGTGCATATGAGTATCATGAGTATGTATATTTATGGGGCCTAGTTTAGTGCATACCAGTATCATGAGTATGTATATTTATGGGGCCTAGTTTAGTGCATACCGGTATCATCGGTATGTATATTTATGGGGCCTAGTTAAGTGCATTCAAAACAAGAATTTATGCACCAAAACCTAGCCAATATGTTTTTCTGACCGAACTATTTCATTAACACTTATTAAATTGGTTATTTTATGGGGCCTAGTTTATTGCATACCAGTATCATGAGTATGTATATCTATGGGGCCTAGATGAGTATGTATATCGATGGGGCCTAGTTTAGTGCATACCGGTGTCTTGAGTATGTATATCTATGGGGACTAGTTTAGTGCATACCGGTATTATGAGTATGTATATTTTGGGGCCTAGTTTAGTGAATATTAGTATCATGAGTATGTATATCTATGGGGCCTAGATGAGTATGTATATCGATGGGGCCTAGTTAATGCATACCGGTATCATGAGTATATATATTTATGGGGCCTATTTTAGTGCATATCAGTATCATGAGTATGTATATCTATGGAGCCTAGATGAGTATGTATATTTATGGGGCCTAGTTTAATGCATACCGGTATCATGAGTATGTATATTTATGGGGCCTAGTGTAGTGCATATCAGTATCATGAGTATGTATTCTATGGGGCCTAGATGAGTATGTATATCGATGGGGCCTAGTTTAGTGCATACCGGTGTATTGAGTATGAATATCTCAGGGGCCTAGTTGAGTGCATACCGGTATTATGAGTATGTATATTTATGGGGCCTAGTTTAGTGCATACCAGTATCATGAGTATGTATATCTATGGGGCCTAGTTTAGTGCATACCGGTATCATGAGTATGTATATCTATGGGGCCTAGTTTAGTGCATACCGGTATCATGAGTATGTATATCTATTGGGCCTAGTTTAGTGCATACCGGTATCATGAGTATGTGTATTTATGGGGCCTAGTTTAGTACATACCGGTATCATGAGTGTGTGTATTTATGGGGCCTAGTTTAGTGCATACCGGTATCATGAGTGTGTGTATTTATGGGGCCTAGTTTAGTGCATACCGGTATCATGAGTATGTATAACTATGGGGCCTAGTTTAGTGCATACCGGTATCATGAGTGTGTGTATTTATGGGGCCTAGTTTAGTACATACCGGTATCATGAGTGTGTGTATTTATGGGGCCTGGTTAAGTGCATACCGGTATCATGAGTGTGTGTATTTATGGGGCCTAGTTTAGTGCATATCAGTATCATGAGTATGTATATCTATGGGGCCTAGATGAGTATGTATATTTATGGGGCCTAGTTTAGTGCATACCGGTATCATGAGTATGTATATTTATGGGGCCTAGTTTAGTGCATATCAGTATCATGAGTATGTATATCTATGGGGCCTAGATGAGTATGTATATCGATGGGGCCTAGTTTAGTGCATACCGGTGTCTTGAGTATGTATATCTATGGGGCCTAGTTGAGCGCATACCGGTAATATGAGTATGTATATTTATGGGGCCTAGTTTAGTGCATACCAGTATCATGAGTATGTATATCTATGGGGCCTAGTTTAGTGCATACCGGTATCATGAGTATGTATATCTATGGGGCCTAGTTTAGTGCATACCGGTACCATGAGTATGTATAACTATGGGGCCTAGTTTAGTACATACCGGTATCATGAGTATGTGTATTTATGGGGCCTAGTTTAGTGCATACCGGTATCATGAGTATGTATAACTATGGGGCCTAGTTTAGTGCATACCGGTATCATGAGTGTGTGTATTTATGGGGCCTAGTTTAGTACATACCGGTATCATGAGTGTGTGTATTTATGGGGCCTAGTTTAGTGCATACCGGTATCATGAGTGTGTGTATTTATGGGGCCTAGTTTAGTACATAACGGTATCATGAGTGTGTGTATTTATGGGGCCTAGTTTAGTGCATACCGGTATCATGAGTGTGTGTTTATATGGGGCCTAGTTTAGTGCATACCGGTATCATGAGTATGTATATCTATGGGGCCTAGTTTAGTGCATACCGGTATCATGAGCGTGCGTATTTATGGGGCCTAATTTAGTGCATACCGGTATCATGAGTATGTATATCTATGGGGCCTAGTTTAGTTCATACCAGTATCATGAGTATGTAAATTTTATGGGGCCTAGTTTAGTGCATACCTGTATCATGAGTATGTACATTTATGGGGCCTAGTTTAGTGCATACCGGTATCATGAGTATGTATATTTATGTGGCCTAGTTGAGTGCATACCAGTATATTCATGTGGCGTAGTTTAGTGCATACCGGTTTCATGAGTATGTATATCTATGGGGCCTAGTTTAGTGCATACCAGTATCATGAGTATGTATAGCTATGGGGCCTAGTTTAGTGCATACCAGTATCATCAGTATGTATATATATGGGGCCTAGTTTAGTGCATACCAGTATCATGAGTATGTATAGCTATGGGGCCTCGTTTAGTGCATACCAGTACCATGAGTATGTACATTTATGGGGCCTAGTTTAGTGCATATCAGTATCATGAATATGTACATATATGGGGCCTAGTTTAGTGCATACCGGTATCATGAGTATGTATATTTATGGGGCCTAGTTTAGTGCATACCGGTATCACGAGTATGTACATTTATGGGGCCTAGTTTAGTACATACCGGTATCATGAGTATGTATATTTATGGGGCCTAGTTTAGTGCATACCGGTATCATGAGTATGTATATTTATGTGGCCTAGTTGAGTGCATACCAGTATTTTTATGGGGCGTAGTTTAGTGCATACCGGTTTCATGAGTATGTATATATATGGGGCCTAGTTTAGTGCATACCAGTATCATGAGTATGTATAGCTATGGGGCCTAGTTTAGTGCATACCAGTATCATCAGTATGTATATCTATGGAGCCTAGTTTAGTGCATAACGGTTTCATGAGTATGTATATTTATGGGGCTTAGTTTAGTGCATACCAGTATCATGAGTATGTATATCTGTGGGGCCTAGTTTAGTGCATACCAGTATCATGAGTATGTATAGCTATTGGGCCTAGTTTAGTGCATACCAGTATCATCAGTATGTATATCTATGGAGCCTAGTTTAGTGCATACCGGAATCATGAGTATGTATATCTGTGGGGCCTAGTTTAGTGCATACCGGTATCAAGAGTATGTATATCTATGGGGCCTAGTTTAGTGCATACCAGTATCATGAGTATGTATATTTTATGGGGCCTAGTTTAGTGCATACCAGTATCATGAGTATGTATAGCTATGGGGCCTAGTTTAGTGCATACCGGTATCATGAGTATGTATATTTATGGGGCCTAGTTTAGTGCATACCGGTATCATGAGTATGTATATTTATGTGGCCTAGTTGAGTGCATACCAGTATTTCTATGGGGCGTAGTTTAGTGCATACCGGTTTCATGAGTATGTATATATGTGGGGCCTAGTTTAGTGCATACCAGTATCATGAGTATGTATAGCTATGGGGCCTAGTTTAGTGCATACCAGTATCATCAGTATGTATATCTATGGAGCCTAGTTTAGTGCATAACGGTTTCATGAGTATGTATATTTATGGGGCTTAGTTTAGTGCATACCAGTATCATGAGTATGTATATCTGTGGGGCCTAGTTTAGTGCATACCAGTATCATGAGTATGTATAGCTATTGGGCCTAGTTTAATGCATACCAGTATCATCAGTATGTATATCTATGGAGCCTAGTTTAGTGCATACCGGAATCATGAGTATGTATATCTGTGGGGCCTAGTTTAGTGCATACCGGTATCAAGAGTATGTATATCTATGGGGCCTAGTTTAGTGCATACCAGTATCATGAGTATGTATATTTTATGGGGCCTAGTTTAGTGCATACCAGTATCATGAGTATGTATAGCTATGGGGCCTAGTTTAGTGCATACCGGTTTCATGAGTATGTATATGTATGGGGCCTAGTTTAGTGCATACCAGTATCATGAGTATGTATAGCTTTGGGGCCTAGTTTAGTGCATACCAGTATCATCAGTATGTATATCTATGGAGCCTAGTTTAGTGCATACCGGTTTCATGAGTATGTATATATATGGGGCCTAGTTTAGTGCATACCAGTATCATGAGTATGTATAGCTATGGGGCCTAGTTTAGTGCATACCAGTATCATGAGTATGTATAGCTATGGGGCCTAGTTTAGTGCATACCAGTATCATCAGTATGTATATCTATGGGGCCTAGTTTAGTGCATACCGGTATCATCAGTACGTATATTTAATATATAACTGAAACACGTTATGATCTGAAATGTGTAAATTTATAAATGAAAGTGTTGCTAAAAGAGCATCCGGGGTTTAAGGGACACACAGCAATCCCGATATTGTAGATTTTCATCTGGGGTTTAAGGGACACACAGCAATCTCGATAATGTAAATTTTCACCGAAAAACTATTTTGAAAGCAAGAATATTTCCATGCTATTATATAATATTGAAAAGTAAAAAAACAGATGGCCTATAGGCACTTTTTTTTAAAATAAGCTTCAGTAATTATATATACTTTGGATTTAGAAACGGTGTACATAAGTTGTAAAATTTGCCTGTTGATGGTGGGATAGGGACTTTAAAGGATTTTCTCATGAATTCTCAATGCTAGTTATAGAACTGAAATATACAAAATGTTTCAAAAAAGAGCAAATAAGACACTTTTGTTGAAGAGTTGCAAGAACATGTATAAAACAGAAACATGGCCTCAATATGCCATGTGTCTCTTAAACTGTTTTACAAAGTTCTTAAATAAAAATGGTTATTTTGCTGATCTCATATTAATATGTTGGATTATTGTGTAAATATGTAATATAATTACGATGAACCGCTCTCTCTAGAGAGAAGTAGCCATATTTTCTTGTTTTCAATACAACGTTAAAAATATTCATTCATTGGTTGGAATAGATCATTAGGAATTCTTTTACAAGATGGGAGGCGTGTTGTATTTTCACAAGGCGTTCTAAACGACTAAAAATATAAAACATGCCCAAATCTATTTAAAGAATTCCTGAGAATCCTAATCAGTTTATTAATCAGATTTCAACATCTGTTTTATATTTCGATGGTAGTTCCTGTCAAATTACCACCGTCAAATTGTGTCACTTGCATAAGTTCTGTAAATAGACTTGTATAGTTAAATTGTATTCAGCGTTAGTAAAAACTCATCCAGAGTTAGTTTAAGTTTTGTGGGCTTATGATTTTCTTTTAAGAGCTTTCACCTACGCAATTGTTATAATGCATCAATAATTCATCCAAGTCTTGTAGTAACTAATTAGAGTAAAAAAAACCCAGAAAAGATCCACTGTTGAACACACAGTGTTAGGTACACATGTACTGGTAGTTGCCATTATATAAGTTGTAATA
The DNA here is from genome assembly GCA_037043455.1 of Cyrtodaria siliqua. Classification (NCBI taxonomy): domain Eukaryota; kingdom Metazoa; phylum Mollusca; class Bivalvia; order Adapedonta; family Hiatellidae; genus Cyrtodaria; species Cyrtodaria siliqua. Next base: position 84,222 of record JAWPHD010005788.1, on the reverse strand, counting down.
TAATATTGAACTGCATAAAATATGAAGCTTTAAATTAAATAAATTATTTTGCATCTAATAAGTTTTGGCTGTGTGCAACTCGTGGATTGTATACATATATTGTCTGTATACAAATCTAGTATATATACTCAGTAAAAAAAGTTTTGGACCAGAGTATATAAAGTCATATAAAAATAAATCTAGTGGACAGAATTTAAGTATCTGTTTTTAATAACTAAGGTCTACCCTACCCGGTTAATTTGGTACCAGAAACATTTAATTCCAAACAAGATTTGATTTTAAAAAAATATCGCGAACACACAAAGGGTCTGTAAAAAATGTTGCAAAGTCCATAAGAAGTAACGGTTACGGACACATTCGAGTAACCAATAAAAACATTATTATTTTTTCGCAAACTTTCATTGTAAACGATAATTATTGTTTATTGTTGATCTATTGTGAATTATCAACTGAAATAATAAGGGTTATGGTCGAATGTCATGGTTCAGCGATCATTGTGGGGGTTCGAACACTGCCATGGTCCAAAACTTTTTTTACAGAGTATATATAAAATGTGTGCATGCACGTTTTATTAAAAATGCACGAGACACGTTCATTCAGAGTTAGTTTCTTTTATTACCACTGAGAAATGAAATGAAGATGGGCCACACTATAAGTACTTAACACGCTGACCTTCGGCTGCAAGGGCTCTACTGGCAGTCCGACTAATCACTGTTACATGATTCTGAATAAACATGCCCGGCGTGGTTCCTGAGCAAGAATAGTACAACTGCTTATCTAAACAGAGAGTAAAAAAATCCCCATGAATTTATGTTAAGGACTCACACCACTATTATCTCCCTTGAATACTCGTGCCCTACAGATGAAGGAGGTAAATAAAAAAACAAGTTCGCTTTTCTACATTTTACAGGATACATTGATTTATCTTTACCAGTCTCTAAATCTACAGCATTTTAGGAAGAGATCACAGAAAAATGCATGTTAATATAAGATGTCTAGCTAATTCTGCCTCATTTTACACATCATGGGTCTAATCACCACGGGGTTGTATTTTTGTCTAAATTTTGAAATTAAAAAATGTTCAGTCTGGTAAATATTTGTTAAATGTGTTTTAAATTGCAGATATTGGATCAATGAAAAATGTAAGCATAAATACATGTTGCAAAATCTGTTAATCTATATGCCACGAACAAAAACATTACAATGGGACCGTATGGAAAATTAATTGTGGTGTGAGACGTTCAGTGTGTCATTTTGCCATGTTCATTAAAGGTCTTCATCATCATCCCCGTATTGTTTCAGGTGCTACTTGAGTGGTCGCAAAAAACAATGATCGTGGCTCCAGCGATAAATGGAGTGTTTCCAATATAATTTGCAGCAAATCTGCAGGTAAGAAGGTTCTAGGCCCATTCTGCATATTTTTATCCAGATGTAAATGGAGAGTGCGGGGCCTGGAATGTTCATTCCTGTTGGCACTATATAACCTTTTTGTGTTGGTGCGCTATAAAACCAATTCAATTCACTTCTGAATAAACACAATATGTGTATCAGACATTCAATGCGTTCATTTATGTTGGTCCTTTAATCTTGTTTATTGAATATCACTGCTTCATCTATGTTGGTTCTTTATTCTTCTGTATTGGACATTCACTGTTTTCATCTATGTTTGTCCTTTATTCTTCTTTATTGGACATTCATTGTTTTCATCTATGCTGGTAATTTATTCTTCTTTATTGGACAGAAACTATTCACTGTGTTCATCTATGTTTGTCCTTTCTTGTTCTTATAACCTTTCATGTGTTGGTGTGCCTTAAAACCCCAATTCAATTGTTCTTTATTGGACATTCACTGTTTACAGCTATGTTTGTCCTTTATTCTTCTTTATTGGACATTCACTGCTTTCATCCATGTTGATCCTTTATTCTTGTTTGTTGGACATTCATTGTTCTCATCTATGCTGGTCATTTATTCTTCTTTATTGGACATTCACTGTTTTCATCCGCCCATCCATGTTTATCCTTTATTCTTCTTTATTAGACATTCACTGTTCTCATTTATGTTGGTCCTTTATTATTGTTTATTTTTTGGACATCTATGCTGGTCATTTATTCTGCCTTATTGGACATTTACTGTTTTCATCTATGTTTGTCCTTTATTCTTCTTTATTGGACATCTATGCTGGTCCTTTATTCTGCTTTATTGGACATTTACTGTTTTCATCTATGTTTGTCCTTTATTCTTCTTTATTGGACATCTATGCTGGTCCTTTATTCTTGTTTATTGTATTTTCACTGTTTTCGTCTATGCTGGTCATTTAATCTTGTTTACCTACTGGATATTCACTGCCTTCATCTATGTTGATCCTTTACTCTTGTTTATTGGACATCTATTTGGTTCTTTATTCTTCTTTATTGGACATTTACTGTTTTCATCTTTGTTTGTCCTTTATTCTTGTTTATTAGACATCTATATGCTGGTCATTTATTCTTGTTTATTGGATGTTTACTGCCTTTATTTATGTTGATCCTTTATTCTTGTTTATTGGACATATATTTGGTTCTTTATTCTTCTTTATTAGGCATTTACTATTTTCATCTATGCTTATCCTTTAGTCTTCTTTATTGGACATTCACTGTTATCATCCATGTTTGTCCTTTATTCTTCTTTATTTGACATTCATTGTTCCCATTTGTGTTGGTCCTTTATTATTGTGTATTGGACATTCACTGCTCTCATCTACGCTGGTCATTTATTCTTTTTTATTGGACATTCACTGTTTTCTTCATCCATGCTTTTCCTTTATTCTTCTTTATTAGACGTTCACTGTTCTCATTTATGTTGGTCCTTTATTATTGTTTATTTTTTGGACATCTATGCTGGTCATTTATTCTGCTTTATTGGACATTTACTGTTTTCATCTATGTTTGTCCTTTATTCTTCTTTATTGGACATCTATGCTGGTCCTTTATTCTGCTTTATTGGACACTTACTGTTTTCATCTATGTTTGTCCTTTATTCTTCTTTATAGGACATCTATGCTGGTCCTTTATTTTTGTTTATTGTATTTTCACTGTTTTCGTCTATGCTGGTCATTTAATCTTGTTTACCTACTGGATATTCACTGCCTTCATCTATGTTGATCCTTTATTCTTGTTTATTGGACATCTATTTGGTTCTTTATTCTTCTTTATTGGACATTTACTGTTTTCATCTTTGTTTGTCCTTTATTCTTGTTTATTAGACATCTATATGCTGGTCATTTATTCTTGTTTATTGGATGTTTACTGCCTTTATTTATGTTGATCCTTTATTCTTGTTTATTGGACATATATTTGGTTCTTTATTCTTCTTTATTAGGCATTTACTATTTTCATCCGTGTTTATCCTTTAGTCTACTTTATTGGACATTAACTGTTTTCATCCATGTTTGTCCTTTATTCTTCTTTATTGGACATTCATTGTTCTCATTTGTGTTGGTCCTTTATTATTGTTTATTGGACATTCACTGTTCTCATCTACGCTGGTCAATTATTCTTCTTTATTGGACATTCACTGTTTTCTTCGTCCATGTTTTTCCTTTATTCTTCTTTATTAGACATTCACTGTTCTCATATATGTTGGTCCTTTATTATTGTTTATTGGACATCTATGCTGGTCATTTATTCTGCTTTATTGGTCATTCATTGTTCTCATTTTTGTTGGTCCTTTATTATTGTTTATTGGACATTCACTGTTCTCATCTATGCTGGTCATTTATTCTTCTTTATTGGACATTCACTGTTTTCATCCATGTTTGTCCTTTCTTGTACTTTATTGGACATTCATTGTTTTCATCTCTGTTTGTCCTTTATTCTTCTTTATTGGACATTCACTGCTCTCATCTACGCTGGTCATTTATTCTTCGTTATTAGTCATTCATTGTTTTCATCCATGTTTATCCTTTATTCTTTTTTATTAGACATTCACTGTTCTCATTTGTGTTGATCCTTTATTATTGTTTATTGGACATTCACTGTTTTCATCTATGTTTGACCTGTATTTTTCTTTATTGGACATCTATGCTGGTCCTTTATTCTTGTATATTGGATTTCACTGTTTTCGTCTATGCTGGTCATTTAATCTTGTTTACCTACTGGATATTCACTGCCTTTATCTATGTTGATCCTTTATTCTTGTTTATTGGACATCTATTTGGTTCTTTATTCTTCTTTATTGGGCATTTACTGTTTTCATCTTTGTTTGTCCTTTATTCTTCTTTATTGGACATCTATATGCTGGTCATTTATTGTTGTTTATTGGATTTGCACTGTCTTCATCTATGTTGATCCTTTATTCTTGTTTATTGGACATATATTTGGTTCTTTATTCTTCTTTATTGGGCATTTACTGTTTTCATCTGTGTTTATCCTTTATTCTTCTTTATTGGAAATTCTCTGTTTTCATCCATGTTTGTCCTTTATTCTTCTTTATTGGACATTCATTGTTCTTATTTGTGTTGGTTCTTTTAGTATTGTTTATTGGACATTCACTGTTATCATCTATGCTGGTCATTTATTCTTCTTTATTGGATATTCATTGTTTTCATCCATGTTTGTCCTTTATTCTTCTTTATTAGACATTCATTGTTCTCATTTATGCTGATCATTTATAATTCTTCTTTAATGGACATTCACTGTTTTCAACCATGTTTGTCATTTCTTGTACTTTATTGGACATTCACCGTTTTCATATATGTTTGCCCTTAATTCTTCTTTATTGGACATCCATTGTTCTCATTTGTGTTGGTCTCCTTTATTATTGTTTATTGGACATTCACTGTTCTCATCTATATTTGTCCTTTATTCTTCTTGTTTGGACATTCACTGTTAACATTTACGTTGGTCATTTGTTCTTGTTTATTGGACATTCACTGTTCTCATCTATGCTGGTCATTTATTGTTCTTTATTGGACATTCACTTTTTTTTTCATTTGCTCTCCGGATCTCCGGATTTAAGAGTACAATTTCTGGATTTTCCATAAAACAAAATGTTCATTTAACAGCTATATTTCACCACTTGTCAGCTATTTCCTGCATTGACCATGTTACGCTCCCTAGTCCAGTGACTATCCATGCGTGCAATAGCTGCAATTATATATCTTGCTTCTTTAATTGGTCAACCTAATTAAAATAACAAGTGTGAGGAGCTAGCGAATCCTGTGATGTATCACTATAATCGGGCTGTTTGCCCCCTTTTGGTACGCAGTATTCAGGGCAAATGTAGAGAGTATTCAGTACCCACGGCCCGGGTACCAGTACCCGCAAATTACATTATTTATTATTCAGTATGCATAAAATATGTACATGCCTTCAAACTATATTTTCTATGTAAAAATCACATCTTCATACAATTAGACGAATAAATAGTAAATCTTTATGAAGAAAATCATGTTAAATAGTATTTAGTACTCGGGTCTAAAATGAAGGAGTATTCAGTATCAGGGAGTAAAGTATACTTACTCAATGTCAGTACTCGGCTCTAAATTAGAGAGTATTCAGCACTCGTGGGGGAGGAGGGATGGGGGTCTGGGGGATCACCCACTATAATAGTTGCTTCCGTGTGCGATGATTATAATTTGTTGAAGAGCTATGAAGATTGTAATATCATGTAAATTATTTGCACTTTCATAAAAAATAAAAATAAAAGTTGCGGTATAAATTAAACCAATTCGTTCTATTCTAATTACAATTTTAGTCTGATGGGTGTATGTGTTGCATTCAATAACTCGCTTATTAGCCATTCAAATTTATATTAAATAATTCCGAGAGGGGGCCAGGTGTTTTAAGCGATCAAAATAAGGCAATTTTGCGATTCTGATGGGTGTTTGTGTTGCATTCAATAACTCGCTTATTTAACATTCAAATTTAAATATTTTCAGTGTTTTGGAAGGTGTTGCATTGATTACCTCGCTTATTTGCGGACGAGTTTACTTGTTGGCCGCCTGCTATATTTAGGGTTAAAAAAAGGACTACCAGGCCCCCAGAATAACTTTTTTAGTATTTTATAGATATTATAATACTATATATCATTGGAAAGCTCAGAATATGCACTTTCTAAAACATTAAAGGTATTTAAATTTGGATGCGAAATAAGCGAGGTAATGAATGCAACCCACGTACCCATCAGAATCACAAAATTGCCTTATTTGATCGATAAAAACAATATAGCATTTTTAACTAAATCAAGGGTCATAACCCCGCTGTTACTAGTCCGATATAGCTGGTTTTCGAACTTATCTGAGATTTCATTGATATTAACAATGTGGTAAAGTTTGGTAAAGATAGGATGAAAAATGAAGGCCCTATCGTCTTAACGAGGCAATATATAGCATTTTTAACTAAATCAAGGGCCATAACTCCGCTGTTACTGGTCCGATATGGCTGGTTTTCAAACTCTTCTTTTTTGTTTGGTAAAGATAGGATGAAAAATGAAGGCCCTATCGTCTTAACGAGGCAAAATATAGCAATAGAGCCTTTTTAACTAAATCAAGGGCCATAACTCCGCTGTTACTGTTTGATCTAGCTGGTTTTCGAACTTGTCTAAGCTTTCATTGATATTAACAATCTGGTAAAGATTGGTCAAGTTCGGATGAAAAATGGAGGCTGGTTTCCGAACTTGTCCGAGCTTTCATTGATATTAACAACATGTTAAAGTTTGGTAAAGATCGGATGAAAAATGAAGGCCCTATCGTCTTAACGAGGCAAAATATAGCATTTTTAACTAAATCAAGGGCCATAACTCCGCTGTTACTGATTCGATCTAGTTGGTTTTTGAACTTATTCGAGCTTTTATTAACACTTACAATCTGGTAAAGTTTGATAAAGATCGGATGGAAATATAACTAAAACAATACTAGAATAATACATTATTCAAAACAGAACTATAAGAGACTAGCTATTCATGTATTTTAAATATATCGAATGCAAAAAAAAAGGTGACCATACAGGACGCATAATTGACAAACTAATGAAGTACTACTATATTACTATCTTCATATATTTGTATAATTGTGTAGGCTTTTATGTAAAATCATTAACAATATTCAAAAGCATATAACTTTGTCATTTGTAGATGGATTTTAGTATTTTTTACATCTAAATAAAGAACATAACATAAGCTTTAAGAATATATAATATAGATTACCGGACCTAATTGACGACCTTGTTAAATGTGACAATAAACCATGGTCCATTGAATAAGTCCATAAATCTTGTGTAGACCACTTGAATTCTCCTAAATGGAAATGTTCAAACTGCAAATAAATAATAACGTATGTATACACACATTTTACAAATACAAATATTTTTATTCATCAATTTTACATTAAAGCCTAAACAATTATACAAATATATGAAGATAGTAATATAGTAGTTGTCAATTATGCGTCCTGTATGGTCACTTTTTTTGCATTCGATATATTTAAAATACATGAATAGCTAGTCTCTTATAATTCTGTTTTGAATAATGTATTATTGTAGTATTGTTTTAGTTATATGCATGTAAATACATTGTTTTATATGTTTTCTGTGAGAATGAATGAATGAATGAATGAACGAATGAATGAATGAAAAAAAAGAAGCATTATTTGTATTATGTATAATGAAACACACTGTGTTGGTTTTAGTTTACTGTTGTCAGTCCTGTCACTATCGTTTAATAACACGCATAACTCTGTCGGTTGATATTTGTAACATTTATAAAATCGGCAAATTCAACAACTGTTTTCAAAAGCATATAACTTTGTAATTGTTAGACAGAATTTAGTCATTTTTAGATCTAAATAAAGTGCATATCATATGCTTTAAGAATATATAAACACAAATATTATCGGTAAAGTACTTCATAAAAATAGTTTGGGGGCCAGGTGGTCCGAACCAAAATATCGCGGCTAAAAAAATACGAGTTCCCATGCATATATACAGCTATTTATTTATAAGACTTATTTTGACACGATTTAAATTATTCTTACAGTTTTAGAAAGTAGTTATCTTCAGCTAAATGATGTTTAACGTTATTACCGATCAACGCTGTATTAAATAATTCCGAGAGGGGGCCAGGTGTTTTTATCGATCAAAATAAGGCAATGATGGGTACGTGTGTTGCATTCATTACCTCGTTTATTTCGCATCCAAATTTAAATACCTATAATGTTTTAGAAAGTGCATATTCTGAGCTTTCCAGTGATATTATAATACTAGTCCTAGTATTATAATATCTATAAAATACTAAAAAAGTTATTCTGGGGGCCATATAGTCCTTTTGTTTAACCCTAAATATAGCAGGGGGCCAACAAGGGCCTTTTTCTTCTTTCTGTTCTAGAATGGTAACTGTACTGTGTTTATTTCTGTACTAGCTTGTTTATACAGTTTTTCCTAATAAAGAATTGAATTGAATAACTAAAAATCGCACAGTTTCGGAAATTATTAAGCTATGTAAAAAACAGTGTATTCCAAATGTTTCTAGAACAACAAACATGGCTGACGATGTAGAAGTTTTTCACAAGGAAGACCTTCCAATCTGTGCATTTCCTGTGTTAGAAGATATTCGAAGACAAGGAAAGCTCTGCGATGTTACGCTTAAGGTTCTGTATATTTTTAGCTAGACATTTCTATATCTCCAGCGCATTTCTCAAAGGATGATATCCCATATATTATTTTATAATCATAATTTCGGTATTTGAACTTGCAGAGCCAGAGAAAGAAAAAAAACCCAGCATTTCTAGAGTACAGTAAAGAGACCTATTGTGTTCGTTCGTTCGTTCGTTCGTTTGCAATTATATAAGCAAAAGGTTGAAACTTACGTATACAAGTTCTTTTCATCTTTTTATAAATTTTGCAAAAGACTGAAAAGATCAGGTCATGACAGAATCATTTATTTGACGTCTTTGGGTGTTTTTTTATTTATTTTTTACATAAGGACATTTATAGATGCACCATAGACGGAGGATGGCACATATAAAAAATCCTGTTGCCGTTCGTAGACGTGTATTTTATGCACTAGTTTAGTCCCATTTATTTGACATCTTCGGGTGCTTTTTGTACATACGGACGTTTATCAATGCACCTAGATGTGTATTTTATGCACTAGCACTAGTCATGACATCATCAATTGAAATTAATAAACAAATTTGAAAGAAACGCAACACGGGAATTTCCGCTATATATTATATATACTCCACACTTTTAATAATTCCATATGTTCATAACTTTCACATCCAGTCAACTTCCGGTAGGTCGAGATATTCAGTAGGTGAAAATAAAGGGGTTTACTCGGATTTTATCCTCAATCTCTATATGAAAAATGAAAATATTAGCCTATGCTTTAAATTAAATGTATCCATATTGGTGTTTTAAAAAATCAGACAACACCAAAAGAAGATACATATATACATGTAAATGTACACAAAAAATAAAGCTTTTAATATAATTTTCACTACAAACTAATTTTATAAAGGGATAAAGTCAGTTGAGCACCAACGATAAACACCGAGTTCATCCCCTACCAGAATGTGGAGGTCTTTTATTTTATTAATCACTGATTGGTCAAATTGTTTTGATGATGTCATGTGAAAGTTATGAATATTCCAAGGAAATCCCAAGATGTTTTGTAAAAAAAAATTTGCAGTTAGTTAGAGAAAAGACACCACTGTGATGTTGTAGACGTTTTAATCCGTACACGTTGTAACAAGAAATCATAAATGTTGAAGTTCCTCTTTGAAAAATTGAGCCAGTTCAATACTGTTTCTAACATGAAGAGTTTGCAAAAGTTTGCATCCTAAGTTTGCGCCTGCAAAAGTTTGCATCCTAAGTTTGCGCCAAACGCATACTCTGTCAATAATGAAACTTTGCAGGAATACTACTTGCTGTGTTACGTGTTGTTTTAGTCTTTTATCCTTTCTTTAGTCTTTTATCTTTTCTTACATAGCTGAGGGCTGGCGTGGCGCAGTCGGTAGCGCAGCGGATTTGTAACCGGAGGCCCCGGGTTCAATCCTCCGTGGTGCCACTGAGTTCCGTTGGTGTGTTCTTGGGCAAGAGACTTTTCCTTAGCCTCGTCCGTCGGATGGGGATGTAAACCGGGCGGTCCCGTGTATCGGTCTATCAACCGAGCACGTTAAAGAACCATAGGAATCTATTCGATAATAAGAGTAGGGCAGGTTCCCGGATTCCTATGTATCCTTCCCCTCTCTCTGGGGCGGCTCTAAATAACCTGTACTGTGTTGATGAGCCGTTAAACAACATTCAATTCAATTCAATTTCTTACATAGCCATGTACATGTACCATTCGATTAACAGCAGCATATTGTACATACAATATATAGCGGTAATTCCCTTGTCGCGTTTCTTTTTCCTTTCAGTATATATCTAATGGATAATAAACAATCTACTCATGGTATTATTTTACAATTAGCTTCGTTAATGTCATGGTAAGGGTCGGTGTTTTCTTGAACTTCGCCTCGTTCGTCACAAAGAGAACGGTGAACCTGGGTGTCTCGTGTTTCGGAGCCTATCTTCCGAGCACGTCAAGGAACAACAGGTATATATTCGTCAGGGAGAGTAGGGCGGACTCCCGGATTCCTGCTTATCCTTCTCCTCTCTCTGGTGTGGGTATATGTTGATGAGCCGTTAAACAGCATTTAATTAGTAAATAGTATTAAATTCGCTAATTGTACAAACATCGAAAACGCTTATTTCATAAGAGATGTCACCAGATGAAAAACAACCGTTCAAGACAATGATATGCAGTCACTAATGTCAATTAAATAACCTCGGCAATACAATGCTCAAAATCCAGACTGGGTTTGATAATGCTGTTTTTTCTGGTATTCACCCAAATAAAATACCAGTCAGAAAACCACATGTTTAGTCCACGATACAATTCACACAAAAAATATCCTTTCAGTATATGTCAAAGCCTCAATTACAAAATTGTTTATTTGCCCTATATCAACTAACCTAAATGTTTAGCACCGACCCAAACATTTTTATTGTCTGAAAACAATAGCAGGCTCGATGTTAACTTTACGGACAGCTTGCCCATGGGGCAAGTTAATCTGAAATAAGGGGGCAAGTTAATCTGAACTCACTATCCTGGCGTTACCAGTTCTAGATAGCCTAAGCAATCGCCAATACAAAATGAACACAAACATGCATATAACCTGTCTCAGTTTTCCTCCAGTGATAATCCAATTCAGTTGCATCAAAACAGCATAGTTACCAATAAAGTCCGCATCTTTTTAATTTCAAATTTCAAAAAGTAATGTGTCGTTAAAATTAGATTAGTTAAAAAATGACTCCAGTACTCGAGATAGTTTTGAAAAAGAGGCTAATGACATCTCAACTCTATTTTTGCCTCAAGGTTATAGGATACTTGAGGATATTAGTATTAAATGGAGACTTAGACCACTTACTGATATAACTCTCACATCACTTTTCTGAGAATTCTAAAAGCTGGTCTGATACTTACAATGTAATTGTTTTTTGACCTGAATACAATTTTGGCAACAATTTCAGTAGATTTTGTCTGTTCAGTTGATCGCATGACAGCGATGACTCGGCCAAAGCTGACGAACAGAACATTTTTCTGAGTACTGTACTTTTGTGTCGCCTTTTCGAAGAAAAATGCGATACATAGGGATCACTTTGTCGTCCGTCCGTCACAAAAACTTAACTTTGGCTATACATTTCTCATTTCTTGATATTTCTTCATCAAACTTTCAGTATATACTCATCGTGACAACATCGACATGTCCATACTAAAATATAAAGGTCAAGTCAAACTGAAGGTCATTATATAGGTTAAATGATCATTTTTTTCTTCCCGAAAACTTAACATTGGCTATAACTTTCTCATTTCTTGATATTCCTTCATGAAACTTTCAATAGATAATCATCATGACAATGTCGACATGACCATACTAAAATATAAAGGTCAAGGTCACACTGAAGGTCATTATTATATATGGGTTAAATAATAAAAAAAAATCTTCACGAAAACTTAACGTTGGCTATAACTTTCTCATTTCTTCATCAAACTTTCAATATATAATCATCACAACGTCGACATGACCATACTAAAATATAAAGGTCACACTGAAGGTCATTACGCTGGCTATAACTTTCTCATTTCTTGATATTTCTTCATCAAACTTTCAATATAATCATCATGACAACGTCGACATGACCATACTAAAATATAAAGGTCACACTGAAGGTCATTATATGGGTTAAATACTATTTCTTTTTCTTCACGTAAACTTAACGTTTGCTATAACTTTCTCATTTCTTCATCAAACATTCAATACATACTCATAATGACAAGATTGACATGACCATACTAAAATATAAAGGTCAAGGTCACACTGAAGGTTATTATATGGGTTAATTACTCATTTTTTTCTTCACAAAAAATGTTGGCTATAACTTTCTCATTTCTTCACCAAACATTCAATATATACTAATAATGACAAGATCGACATGACCATACTAAAATGTAAAGGTCAAGGTCACACTGAAGGTTATCATATGGGTTAAATATTCATTTTTTTCTTCACAAAAACGTTGGCTATAAGTTTCTCATTTCTTCATCAAACTTTCAATGTATACTCATCATGACAAGGTCGACATGACCATACTAAAATATAAAGGTCAAGGTCACACTGAAGGTCATTATATGGGTTAAATACTCTTATTTTTTTCTTCACAAAAACTTAACATTGGCTATAACTTTCTCATTATTTGATATTTCTTATCAAATTTTCAGTATATACTCACCATGACAACATCGTCATGACCATACTAAAATATAAAGGTCAAGGTCACGCTGAACTGAAGGTCATTATATGGGTTAAATACTATTTTTTTTCTTCACAAAAAATTAACGTTGGCTCTAACTTTCTCATTTCTTGATGTTTCTACATCAGACTTTCAATATATACTCATCATGACAACATCAACATGTCCATACTAAAATACGCTGATAGGCGACACGTCTTCCGCGGAACACACCCGTCTAGTTAAAAATAGGATTTAAAAAATATCGGTAAACTGTAATATTAAACAGCAATTGTTTGATTTAGTGATTGAAAATGTGGATTTGATATCGCGAGAGATTTTTGACAAGTTTGAAAATATTTCAAAAAAGTTTGTGTCGGCAGAGATTTAAGAAGTAGAGATTGGGCTCTTGCTCAAATCTGCCATAATCTCGTATGACACAAGGTAAAACTGCCAAATCTTGTTCTTCATTTTCTTTTCTTATATTTAAGGCAGAAAGAATATCATGATATCACTACTCACTGGACACAATTCTCTTTAATTTGAGACCAGTCGCAGACTCCTGTGAAAAATGATGAATTCTATACAGTTTCAGATTTCAGCAACAACAGGAAGTAGTATTAAATAGACCATAGTCAGACTTTTTAAATAACAATTGTTAACTATTTTAGCAAACTTGAATATTTTGAAAATACCAATACATTCTAAACATAATTGTCTTTAATTTGAGACCATTTGCAGACGGTTGCTTTAAGAAATGTTTATGACAATTTCTATTGAGTTACCAATGAAAGTGCATACGTGACATTTTGAGTATTTTCTATCTGAAAGCAAATGTTGCAAATCTCTGGTTTATAATGTCTCTGGTGTCGGCAACACGAGCCGCAGTTGAATTCTTGATGCATACAAGCAAAAGAGGGGCATTTATACGAGGCCAGATTTGTTTTTTGTTTTTTACATATTAAACCTCTAAAATCCTTGTCTCTAAACAAGACCTCATGAATGTAAACAATAAATTATGGCCTCAGTACTCCAGATAAGCTTTCAGCTAGTCTCGGCCAGCTAGACCGTATCATGCATATGTCTTACTTGCAGATATCGGTCTGGGTAGATTAGGCCAATTAAAGCGCCCACTAGCGATTAGCACAATTTGTTTGCGCGTTTTTTTTCACGCGCATAAATTCAACGTTTGCGTGACGTCATGTTGTAAAATAAATGTACAACATCAATTGTTGATGCATCAGTTACACTTTTTTAACGTCGGGTGCTGCTTCTCATAGGTTAAAAATAAGAAATTATTATTAACTTAACTTAAAAATATGTTTTTTGAAAGTCTCGCTGAATCTCTAAAAAATCTCGCCAAAATCGCCCAAAACTTTAGGGCGATTTCAAACGTCCTATTTTTCCCAGGCCCAGGTTCTGGATCCGTGTAGTATAGCATAACGAAGAAATCAGAAGCGGGCCGGGTAACCGAGGCTAGCTTTCAGCACAATGTTGTACGCATGAAGTAAAATTACATTACGTATTAAACATTTACAAACGCGTATTCTGAAAAATAATTTCTACATGAAATTATTAATATATTTGGATTAACATCCCATATGCTGCCAGATTGTCTCTTTAACATTTAATTAACTTGCAGGTTGGAGACAGAAAGTTCCGTGCACACCGCATCATTCTGGCGGCTAGTATCCCGTATTTCAATGCGATGTTTACACACGACATGGTCGAATCCAAGCAAGATGAAATAAGCATGCAAGGAATAGATCCAAAGTAAGTAAGGTTTGTTATTCCTTAAATGGCAGACATGATGTAGTATAAATACCATATACCATATCCAACATTCTAAACCATATTCACAGCATGAAAATGTTCCAATAGGTTAATTGACAAGTAAATGATACATGTATATCATGTTTACTGTCAGCACAGGGTGTGGTATCATATACTCCCACCCCTATATACATATAATATATAAGCTTATATATTATATGTATATAGGAATGGGGGTATATGATACCACACTCTGTGACTTTCAGGTGACCAGGGCCTTTTTAACCATCATAAATGGGGTTGAATTTAGGATTAAAATTTGGCCTTTTCCCTATTTGGTTAATAAAAGGGACAGACTTTCATAGTTTATACGCTAAAAAAATATGCTTAATCTATAATTGATCAAAAACATGCCTTTTAATGAAGACCTTAAAAAACAAAACAAAAAAACCCACTCCCCTAAATAATGAAAATTACATTCTTTTTTCCCCTCCAAATTTCAAAGGAAAGTGCACTTATTTCCCCAAATTCAAAGCAATGGGTCCCTTCCCAGTTTGTAGAGAAAAGGCCCAGGGTAACAATGTTTTTGGTACATCATTCTGTACACAGGTGATATTTGGAAGGATTTTAAAAATAAACCAAAGGCACTATTTTAACCTTTGGGCCCTTATGGTTGCGAAATAAAAAGTAATTTATATTTAACTTAAAAATGTTTTATTCACAAAAGCCTTAATAATGTCATTTATATATTGAATGATTTTACATTTGGACCACTAGTTTTATTTTTAATTCAGCGCCCTTGAAGCGTTGGTGAATTTTGCATACAACGGACGTGTAGAGATAGACCAGGGCAACGTGCAATGTTTGTTGGTAGCAGCAAGTTTCCTGCACCTGCAGGCTGTCAAGGATGCCTGCTGTAGTTTTCTCACTAAGAGGTATAGTGTTTTCTTAAATTCTTTTGATTTGTCCCTCACCTTAAAGTAACTAACCCACCAAATAACGGTAAAATTACATTTCAAAACCATTTATTAAAACTCTATCCAGGTGTTCAGGTCATATAATGATGTATATGTGCCATTGAAAAGTATAGGTTAATTCATGGGTACCCATGATTGAATATGCGTAAAATCAAGTATTGGTTGGTATCTCTTAATTGAAGCTCCAGATTTGGGGTTTGGTTTTGTTAAAGCCGTTCATATTGTGTCTGTAGAGTTTGGATTCTCAAAATATGTAAGTTACATATATATAATTATAGTAGGTGTACATATATTGTAAACTTTTGCTGTTGTTTGCGGGATAGCTACTTTAAACGGGCACATGGTTAGCTTGCTATTTGTATGCCTTGAAGAGCCTGTTTATCCATTGCTTGTGCTTCTAAATAGCTTCTAAATAGTTAAATTGGCAAAACATGCCTTATTGAGCATTTCAGTTTCATATCACGAAAACTCCCAAGAACAAATACACTTAAGCACTGTACCCTATAAATAGCTACGCATACCACCGATACGTAGCAGGACCAATATTTCATTTTATCATGCAGATATGCACTTTTCTGCCTGATAAAGGGGTGACTTATTAAATTTTGCTTTATTAGGCAATGACCAATAGAGCAAATTGATGCGGAATCCCTCGGTGTTTATTGTAAGTAACGTTATCTGACGTCATGCACGTAACGTTGCCTGACGTCATAAAACAAACAAAAAACAACAACATGGCGGCGTCCTCGATAAGCGTAACATTTTGAGAAATAGGTAATAATATTAATTCATACAAAAAATGTGTATAATCTACATGATAAATAGAATATTATGTCAGTGCCTTTTACTATCAAGTTTATTAGGCTCGGCACGTTTTCTAAGCCTCACCTAATAAACTTGATAGTAAAAGGCACTGACATAATATTCTCTATTTATAGCACAAGTAGTGTTTACATAAAAAACATGTCGACACACTTTAAAAAGTTTGCTTACTGTAATAAGTAAAAATGACTGAAATCCAATGATTCAACTAAAGATGAATGGCCACCCTTTTTGTAGTATTATCCATTAACAAAGTTAGCTCTTAAACATCATATGAACATTCTTGATAGTCCCGGAAAGAAACATAATTATATGTAAAACCGCTACTAAGTTGTATGTTAAAATAAGTATTATTTGCATGACGTAGATACTACTTTTACCACTGCGTGACTGCATGGGGAAATGATGCAAATCTGAATTGTATAGCTTTACAACTATTGCCAGATAATTGATAAATACATTTACCTGTGGATTAATTTACCTATATCATGTAGTCTTGCTTTGATAATTAACTCCTATATCACATAGTCTTGCTTTAATAATTAACTCCTATATCATGTAGTCTTGCTTTAATAATTAACTCCTATATCACATAGTCTTGCTTTAATAATTAACTCCTATATCATGTAGTCTTGCTTTAATAATTAACTCCTATATCACATAGTCTTGCTTTAATAATTAACTCCTATATCACATAGTCACTCCTATATCACATAGTCTTGCTTTAATAATTAACTCCTATGTCACACAGTCTTGCTTTAATAACTCCTATGTCATACGAAATCAACATCTACAAGGTCAAAATGACTCTTCTTTATATTAATTGGTTGCTGTGGCCCAGGTGATAGCATGGTAGACTCTTTATCTGGAGATACGGGTTAGATTAGGATTACCCTTTCATCGGGTTTCTTTGTTGTGTCCATAAATATGCTGAAAATGATGTAAAATTCAACCATTCAATTGTTGTGTCCTAGGCAAGACACTTCCTTTAGCCTCATCTGTTGGATCGGAATGTAAACCAGGCTGTCCCCCATGTATCAGAATCTATATTCTGAGCTTGTTAAAGAACCATAGAAATTAGCCTCAGTCACCAGGCCTGCTTCTGATTTCTTCGTTACACTATGCTACATGGATCTAGAACCAGGGCCTGGGGAAAATAGGATGTTTTAAATCGCCCTAACGTGATTTTTAGAGATTCAGCAAGCCTTTCAAAAAACGTATTTTTAAGTTGATAACAATTTCTTATTTTTAACTTATGAGAAGCAGCACGTGACGTTAAAAAGTTGGACTGATGCATTAACAATTGACGTTGTACGTTTATTTACAATATGACGTCATGCAAACGTCGACTTTATACGTCGACTTAAATAACATCGACTTTATGATGTGAAAAAAGTGCTCGAAAAAATTGTGCTAATCGCTTGTGGGCGCTTTAATTGGCCTAATCTGCCCAGACCGAAATCTGCAAGTAAGACCTATGCATCATAAGGTCTAGCTGGCCGAGACTACATAGAAATCTATTCAATAGTATGGCATGGTTTCCCAGATTCCTATGCAATCCTCCCTTCTCTGGCTTGAAATACACGTAACCTATTCTGTGTTGAGATTTCTATTCGATCCTCCCCTCTCTGGCTTGAAATACATGTAACCTAATCTGGGTTGAGATATAAAATAAGTCACTTGTTAATATTAAGAAACCATTTTGTTGATCTTATATCTAACATTTGTTTTAGTTACAGTCAACCCTATATAAAGAGAGATCACTAAAGGGAAGAGCAAAGTTGTATCTCTTAATACAGGTAGTCTCTTAAAGGGACACACGGCAATCTTGTTTTGTTTCTAGTTAGTTTTTCTACATAACTTGCATTTGTGCAATCATTAATATCAATTAGAATAGTTCAGAGCAAACTGTTTTTACACATAATTAAGGACAAAAAATAAAAGTGGTGTGTTTCCTATTGCATGCTCTAAAAAAATAGGGTAGACCAGTAGGCATTTTTTTATTTATTTTTTTATTTCAGCAAGGTATTGTGAGATTCTATTTATCTCATAAACCCATACAAGTTGATGATACAACTGAAAGTCTCTCTGTGATATCAGTTTACCTCGATAGAAGACTGCCCCAGTTAAATTACACATTCCTTTACAAATAATTGGACACACTTCAAACCAGAAGACCTTTGTTTAACATGCATTTTACTGATTAGTTTAATAATTAATTAGCATGGTATTGTTTATGTGAAAGGAAAGTGTTGAACTCTGAATGTATCATATGACATTCCAGGCAAATCATTTGGCTTACCTGAATATTTTCCACTTTTGCTGTGTAATTGGTAATAATTTGCATAATTATACCACCAGTGCCCCGTGGATTACAGAAAATATAGAATGGTGTTATGTTTCACTTCCGTGATGTAAGCTATGTGATAAATCATTGATCAGAACAAATTGTAAAAAAAAATGTTTGCATAAAAAGTTTTAGGGTCGGCCCCTTAAAAATAGGGTTGGTCGGGCCACCAGAAACACAGGTATTTTTTTTTGCCCAGCTGTTGATTATAAAGCACCAATAATATATTTAAACATTTGGTAGAATAACAAAGAAAAATTGAAAATCTGAAACTTTTATTGAATTAAATGCAAGCAGGTTTGAAGTCAAAATAATACTGTATTAATGAATCGAGATACTAATTTTAATGACTAATACAAACTTCAGGATTGTCATTTGTCCCTTTAATACAGGTGCATTTTAATTTAAAACAATACAAGTAAAATGGTGGTTTATTAAAGCAGATGGTCTCTTAATAGAGGTAATCTCCTGAGCAGCTTTGATGAAACTTGGTTTGATGAAACTTGGTTTAATGCCGCCAAATGCTTTTACCCATTACGTGGTCCCGCCTTAATTCCATTAAACGATGGGAAAGCTTATATGAGCAGGATTTTATAACGGATATTCCGACAATAAAACACGTTTAAAACAATATTTTACTGAAAAAATGCGATAACCTGTTTAAAATTACCTTTTTAAATATGCAAACTTTTAAAGCCGAAATTAAGTTTTTATTTCATACCCCAGCCAACCCCGTTTTCGCTTCTTGGAGAAGGGTTGGAGGGGGTGTGAAAGTTAACTCTCGGACCATGTAATGATATACAATAAAATTTTCAGGTTGCACCCTGTGAATTGCCTGGGGGTGAGGAGTTTTGCTGATCAGTACATGTGTCCAGCCCTGGTAGAGGCCGCCAACAAATACCTCCAGAAACATTTCAAGGAGGTGGCCAAGACGGAGGAGTTTCTGAGCCTCCCGACACCAGATGTGGTGGAGATCCTGGGGCGAGATGAACTCAACGTCAGTACAGAGGAACAGGTGCGTGATACTAGTGTGGTTTGTTTTGATCTCCTGTTTCGATGTTGCTTGATTTTCACTCAATTCCCATTTCAAAAAACTTACTTTTAAGCTATAGATGAAAGAAATAGAGTTTAATAACCAGTGTTTTTGAGATACGGGAAATATCTCCCTCTGGAGATATTTTCAGATATTTTCAGTATCTCAAAAACACTGGTTATTAAACTATATATTACATAATTTAAAATGATATTTTATTAATATTTCTAATGATTCACGCCTTTTTACACCAGTTTGCACGAGAACGCCAAGACGACGTTACGTCATCCAAGACGACATTACGTCATACAAACAAAACATGTGGAACCGGAACTCTTCGTTAATTTCCGTAATCGTTATTTCTGAGTGGCGGAATCTGACGACGGCGTCCGTAAAACAATCGGAACGTCATTTGGCATTCCCGCCACTGACGGAAAAGGCCGCACAATGTTCCGTACTGGGAAATATCTCCCACTGGGAGATATTTCCCAGTAGAGCAAACGAGTAGATATAGCTTTTCTATTCCCAGTATTTCCTATACAAATCACAGACAAATATGTAATATAATAGGAAAGCTCTCTAGTGTACTATGAGCTATTCTTGAGAAAGTACTAGTAACTTATATTATAGAACGTGTGGCCCGACGCATTTAGTACATAGTTCATGGCAATAAGTATGGTATAAAAACAGGAATTATCCTTATTATATGCCACAGACATATAACTCTTGCTTTTATTTTAACAAAATTATGGCCTCATATTCTTTGAAAATTTGGTTTACAGTTTGTATGTAATCGATGGAAACCTTGTTTATCAATTGTAATTTCACCAAAGTCAAGCATCTGCACCGTTGGCGGTGCTCTTGTTACACATTGTGATGACAACATATGTTATGAACTAATAAAATAACAACTACATCTTCATTTTGCTCAAATGATTATTTTTGTCTCGCCCGCGAGATTTATTAGCGAGACATAGCAGTCACCTTTCTGGCCGCGTCGACAGCCACACTTTAAAACAACTATAACTCAACAACCGCTGCTCGAATTCTTCTGAAACTTTGTCACATGCTTTGTTGGGTCAAGTTTAATTTCCCAAAACTTAACCTTGGTTAGTTAACTTAACCTTGGTTAGGTAACTTAACCTCAGTTAACTGTATGTGATTACCTCATTTTCATTGTTTGATACTTGGTCATATGTATTGTTGGCATTAGTGGACATCACTGAACGACAAAAATTACCAAGGTCAAGATCATATTTTGCTTATTTTCCCCAAACTTCACCTTCTTTAGGTAACTTAACCTTGGTTAGGTAACTTAACCTCAGTAAACTTTATGTGATTGCCTCACTTTCGTTCTTTGATCCTTGGTCATATCTATTGTTGACATTGGTGGATGTCGCTGAACAACAAAAAATACCAAGGTCAAGGTCATGTTTTGCGTTATTTACCCTAAGCATCAGTTTGGTTAGGTAAGTTAACCTCAGTTAACTTTTTCTGATAACTTTAATTTCTCTGTTTGATACTTCGTCATATGTATTGCCGGCATTGATAGACATCACTGAACAACAAAAATTACCAAGGTCAAGGTCATATTTTGCATTATTTTCTCAAACTTAACCTTGGTTATGTAACTTAACCTCAGTTAACTTTATGTGACTGTCTCACTTTATGTCTTTGATACTTGGTCAGATGTATTGTTGGCATTAGTGGACATCACTGGACGACAAAAAATACCAAGGTCAAGGTCATATTTTGCGTTATTTTTCCCAAACTTAACCTTGGTTAGGTAACTTAACCTCAGTTAACTTTTACGTGATTGTCTCACTTTATGTCTTTGATACTTGGTCATATGTATTGTTGGCATTGGTGGACATCGCTGAACGACAAAAAATACCAAGGTCAGAGTCATATTTTGCGTTTTTTCCCCCAAAACTTCCTATGATTACCTCACTTTTATTTGTTTGATACTTGGTCATATGTCTTTGGTGGACATCATTTAAGCACAAATTTAATAAAATATTTCATATGCCGTTTGCCACGGTAGGAGAGACACCCTCAGACTGAGGTCTTGTTTTGTAATATTTGTTACCACAACATCGTTGTACCACGATATAAGGTAGATTTGGTGTGGATTTGGGAGGTTTAGTGGATAGATTTGGGTGGATTTGGGGGGAATAGGTAGATTTGGGTGTTTTATGTAACCAGATTTTCCATGATGATAGTGATATAGGATGACCCCTATACATTTTGGGGCTGTATACATGTTCAAGGTCAATCCTGATAATGAAAAACCTTGTCCGCTCTATAACTTTTCAAGATGTATACACACAAGCATAGAACTTTGCAGATACTGTCCATGGTGAGAAAATGACCCCCCATTCATTTTGGGGTCAACATGTTTTAAGTTCAAAGTTACCATAACCTGATAATGAAAAACCTTGTCAACTCTTTAATGCTTCAAGATTTGTAGCCACACACATGAAACTTCACAGGTAGACTGTCGATGGTGAGAAGATAAACCCTATACATTTTGGAGTCAATAAGTTCAAGGTCAAGGTCACCATAACCAAATCATGAAAACCCTTGTCCACTATGTTACTCTTCGGATTCGTAGCTGCACTCGTGACACTTCACATGCACATCCATGATCTCGGTGGGGCTATATCAGATGGCCCTTCAGGATGACAGTTCTAGATTGAAAACTTAAACTTGACCATAGGAATTTCATGCTTGAACTACATAATTTCAGGTTTCAACTTATTTTCAAATAGCTGTGGTTCAATCACTTCTAATTGAGATATTTTCATTGTTGTTTTATTTGGGACAAACACAGTTTTGACTGTCATGGGTCTTATTTTCTCGTCCTTAGGTGTATGAGGCGGCACTCTCCTGGGTGAAAAAAGAGGAGATGAAGCGACAGGAGAGTCTACCAGATCTCATGGTGAAGGTGCGACTCCCACTTCTCACGCCACAGTACATCAGCGACCGAGTGGCTACAGAGGAACTAGTCAAGTCTTCACATAGATGCAGGTAAGAAGCCAGCAATTTGTGTCAGTCAATGGGAGCCGGCGTGGTTCAGTAGATAGCCCGGTAGAGTTTGAATCTGAATATCACAGGTTTGAGTCTAACAATGCTGCTGTATTTCTTCTGTGGCTTCATAAGCGCTTTCTAAGCATTGTTTGTCAAACCAGAGCGGTCCCATGAATGGGAGTCTATCTTCCAGAATGTTAAAGAACGACGATAGCAGTCATATTTGGTTCTAATCTTTCCATCGGCCTGGTTAGGCTCTAAAAAATATGTTGATGAGCCTTTAAATAACAACGCAACTGCAACTAGAATGTAACATGTTATTCCGGTTAATATCTGAAATGAACTACCATGAAACTTACGCCATATGTGCCTGTCTTATCAGTCACATCAAAAATATTTCTAATGTGTTTTATATATCCAAATAAGAAAACCTTGAAAAATATTTTGCAACAAAACAAAGTTTACTATAGTTGAGATTTTCTGATTTTCTGCCCCATCAATAATGAGTTTATATGCGAAAAGCCCTGTCAAAATTGTCTTCAGACTTGGCTGTAAAATATTTGTTTCTTAACCGATTTTCAAAACTAAGGTATTTTTATCATGTAAATGCTGTAACTCCTTTGGCTGAAACATGCACACCAAACTATAGGTCACCGTGGCATAAACTGTATAATATTGACACCTGAATACTGTATTGTTGTAGGGACCTTCTGGATGTTGCGAGGGACTACCATCTGATGCCAGAGCGGCGCCCATTATTACAGACCTTTAAAGCTCGACCACGATGTTGTTCTGATATTCCTGGTCTTATATATGCTGTTGGAGGTCTCACATCATCAGGTATGTTTGAATGTGGACTAGCAGATACCAGGTCCCATATTCTCAAAACTATTGAGTTGAAATCTCGAGCTCAAGCTCAGCTATAAAATCTAAAAATCTTACTTAATGGTCATGCAGTTACTTGAAACTGTGCTAAAAGTTTTGCAATTGAAAATACTCATTGAAAAAATGTTATAGCTAAAAGAAATGAGTTTTGAGCTTGAGCATGGGATTTTGGCTGAGCATGTTCCGAGAATATGGGGCCAGGTGTTATATATGCATGAGGTCTCACACCAAATGACAACAAATACGTATTTGAACAATAAGCCAATAATTTCTATATGCTTTCAGGTGACTCACTAAGCACTGTGGAATGCTATGATCCATTGTTGAACCGCTGGACGGTGGCGGAGGCCATGAGCACAATGAGAAGTAGGGTCGGCGTTGCTGTCCTCAATGGTACGTACCATACCTCCTTATAGAATGACATTAATAGAGGATCTCAGGAGTATTTGTTTCATATGACAAGAGTCGAATAATGTTTACATTGTTGTAGTCTTAGCGTGTAAAATATTAAAACTATTTACCGGGTTTCATTCTTTTGTCTTACCTTTTTGAAGAGATATTTGTAAATTTTCTGTTGTTGGTGATGGCAAGGCGAAAGTGTAGACATTAAATATTGGCTCGCGTTTAAGCTCTGTTCAGGAACTGCGTGCACTAAGTAACTTTACAAATTTAAAGTTTTTGCGAGATTGTTTTTATCATATGACATGAGTTGTTATTCACTAAATTAAGGAGTTACTGGGGATCTGGCTAGTATAATATAATAATAAGTTATTACACATTAGGTAATATAAAAATATGTATTTTTTTTTCAGGAACGTGATGTAGGTAATAGCATTGCTGCTCAATGGTGCACGTGCTGCAAATCTTGAAATCTGTTTTCACTATTGTGTTTTCCACAGACACACAATTTATCTCCATTGTCGTATTTTCAATAAATTATAAAACAACTATTGTCTCGTATGCAGACACAATTTTTTATTCAGCCATAATCTAGTAAACTTGTAGTGAATTTTTGATTGAAAATAAGCACAGCTGTTAACAGTTGTTTAGTATCAAACTGTTGATCCTTTCAAAAGGTACGGTCCAGTTTCAGCTTTATGAATTAAGCAAGCAAAAACACACAGTGATGCTGATGTTGTTTTCTTGAATGCACACTACCAAAGGTTATATAGACATGTTAATGTAGAGTTTTCATGTTAACTGTTATACCTTGCAGGGCTGATGTATGCAATAGGGGGGTATGACGGGACGGACCGGTTAAGTACTGTGGAAGTGTTCGAACCAGACACTAGAAGATGGAAGAAGGTCTCGTCAATGAACTGTAAACGAAGGTAAGAATTTATTATTTCAGTTGTGATTGAATGGTGTTTAACGTAATTTTTCAGCACATTTTAGACTATTTATGACGATCAATCTTAAATGGTAGAGGTAGATCACCCACTTATTTCTGGGAATAACCAGTACTGTATATCTCTCGCCATCCGTAAGAATCGGCACTTTCTCATTAATCCAGCTCCCAGTGGGATTCGACCTGCAGCGGTGAGAGGCGAGAAGGTTTCAAACTCTGCGTCTTCACCCTCTGTACCATTGAGGCATTGTACATAGTTGTTAGTCCTCACTTACAGTATGTTCTTGTTCTATTATTTTAATCACTAGATCGATGTCTTCCTGGGTAGAACCAATACTAAGCAAATGCAGATTAAGTGTCTTGCTCAGGGACACAACACATATGGTCATGGCGGGGAACGAACCCACAACTTTTCGATCATAAGTCCAGCGGTCTGTCACTAAACCACAATGCTCCATGTGGCTTACTTCTTCATCTTTTATTAAAGGGGTTGATGCACTATTTTCAAACAATGTTTACTTCAAAGGGCTCTGAAAAACTTGAAAAAAGCTGAAAGAATTATCAAAATGCCATGAGGAATAAAGGAGATATGACCTATTGAACATTTGTAAAGAAACACAAATGGAGGCGGTCATCTTTGAACGATGATGTCATCTTTGAACGATGACGTCATCGTGCCTTTTTACCATATATGGCATACTTATTAAATGTCTTTTAAAGCAAAGAAAATCGCTGGAAATGAAAAATAAGCATACAATTCATACATTTTACATCTGTATATTAATTTTTAATCAATGTGCAGTGATTTCCTTTGCTTTATAGTATATTTTGTCAATATGCCATATATAGTAAAAAGGCACGATGACGTCATCGTTCCAAGATGCCCGCCTCCATTTATGTTCTTTGCAAATTTTCAATAGGCCATATCTCATTTATTTTCAATGGCATTTTGGTAATTATCTCAGCTATTTTTAAGGTTGTCAGAGCCCTTTTAAATAAATATTGTTTGAAAATAGTGCATCAACCCCTTTAAGAGTCGCAGCATTCTTAGCCAGCCAGTATGTGGTATTCTCTACTATAATTGTCTTAATTATCTTTAATATCATAGACAATGATTTTTTTTTGTCCAGTGCTTTAGGTGCAGCTGCACTCAACAAAAGGATGTATGTGCTTGGTGGATATGATGGAGTGACCTCCCTTAGATCGGTGGAAGTCTACGATCCTGAAACTAATGTGTATGTATAGCTGTTTTGTTAAGTCCTTTGGTTTTATGAAATACACCATAGAAACAAAGATTGCTAGTGAAACTCATTGTATCTCAAGATGGTCCATTTTTATTTTGAGATTTTTATTTTGAGATTACTTGCTCAAATGTTTAAGCAACAACGAAACATGGGTTCAAAGTAAAATATACTCACGGTCAGTGAAAACGCACCACAAAACAAATTCTTTTAAAAGTTAGAATTTGAAGCATTTTGGACAAAATATGACATAATCCATATAACGAGTCGATATTTAATTTTTTTTAAGTGCGTATCTGGATTTAGTGCATTCCACATTGTTGTTATGAAATGCACGTACATTTCTGGGTGTCTTCAGTTACATCGCACAAAGAAATAATTTTCTCAAAACCATGCATTGCATAATACTGCCAGAAGTTAAACAATAAAAAGGCTGTAATTTGGAATTTATTCCGAGACAGATTAACACAGCTTGAAATTTAGTGGAACAGTTTTCTTTTTAAGATTATCCATAGTAAATGACAAGGTAATAACTGCGTAACTGCTTACCAATAAACATATAAGACAAGTTATGTTTCAAGATGCAATACTTAAAAAAATAGAAAATATTGGTTCAGTAGTTTTAGTATGCCCCACTTCGAAGAAGTAGGGCGCATATTGCTTTGCATATGTCTGTCGGTAAGTCCGTCCCAGAATCTCGTCTTCGTGATAACTCAAGAACAGCTACCACTACACACTCGAAACTTGGCAGGAATGTTTGTGTCATGGTCTAGTTGTACACATCCCCTTTTGGGTAGATTCGCATAATAAAAGTGGTTGCTATGGAAACAAAACTTGTAAAAAATTACTAAAAATTGCTTGTCTTCTCAATAAGTCAAGAACACCTGGGACTCAAAACAGGGCAGAAATATTTGTGTCATGGCCTAGTTGTGCACCTCCGCTTTACTGTAGATTCGCATAAGAAATGTGGTTGCCATGGTAATAAAACTTGTAAAAAATCACTAAAAATGTTTTGTTTTCGCGACATAGTATTTATCAAGAAGATCATATAAAACATGTCTTCAAATATTACTTTTCATTACCAATGAAACAACATTGATTTGTATGTTGTTGTTTTTATAAATAACAACCTTCACCACTACAAATTAAACTGCAAGGAATGTTGTCAATTGCCTCGTGCCACTATAATGTTGAAGTGGGGCGTATATATTTTACAAACATCTCTTGTTCCAAATGGTTTGCGAATAATCCAACAGAAAAAAACATATAGAGTTAATGGTGCGTTTTCATTGACCGTCAGTATAATAGCTTTCAAATGATTGGTGTCATGGTAATTCTAGTAAACACTTTAAATTCTGCACTATAACTTCTAGAACTTACTGTTATTGAACTTTATGTAGGTTGCCTTTAAAGTGAGGAATATTGCTATTTATTTGCCTTTGGGGTATGAAACGAATTTAAAGTCCCAATTAATTTTGAGATAAATAAAACAAACAAAAAACACACTGACAGAGGTATCTTTTGCCAACTAATCTTGCAGCTCTGTTCTGATTTTAATTTTATTTTATTTAATTTTAATTTATTTTTCAAATTTAAGAGTGACATTGCAATCTTAGAATAAATCAAAAAGGTTAATCTTTGTTTTGATGATTGGATCTTGCATAAACAGACAGCCGAGTAAAATAAATATACTTCAGTTGAATATAGGATTATAAGAATCTTTCATGGGTATCCGGTAAAGATAGGGAATTCCAACACGAGGTATAAGCGTTTTTATCTGAACTGAGGCACTTATACCGAGGGTTGGAATTCCCTATCTGAACCGAATACCCATGATAGATTCTTTTTCTTGCATATTAGAGACATGTTGTGCGTTGACGCCGCCAGCTACTAATGTTTTGCATGTTTTCCTGCATACGGGATGTTGGTGTGCGGGTGACTTTTATCTCGACCCTAGGGTGAGATGGAAATACCTTGCTCCGGTAAAATGATGGAGTTCCTTGTCCGATATGCAAGAAACGTATGTATATCCTGTAAATCTAAGACATTTATTGGGTGATTTCATTTGGGACTGTTTTGTTAAACACTTTGCTGTCCCATTTATTATTTTTCTCCCTCTTTCATATCATCCAATCAGATTTAAGTAAACAATTGATTTGATTGGTCAGTCATTTTTCTATACCCAAAACACCTAATGCTGTTTTTACAAGTCAAGTCAGTCAAATAACAATCTCAACGGAAAAAAGTATATCCACGAGAAAAAAACGGTCTAATAAAATATTTGCATATTCAAGGTGGACAATGCTGTCTAATATGTTGAAACATCGGAGTGCTGCAGGAGTTACCATTCTTGATGGCGAGATATATTCCTGTGGGGGACACGATGGTCTATCCATATTCGACTCAGTAAGTATAATTATAGAATGTGGAATATTTTGCATAACATCTATATATACAGTCAAAATCATACTAACGGTCACCTCTGTATAGCGGGACCCAGGCCATAACGGTCAGCCTTTGGTCCTCCCAATACATTACGCTTTAAATCTCACCTTTATATAACAAGACCTGCTCAACGCGGTCAGTGGCCGGTATAAATGAGTCCAATTAGTGTCCAATTATCACTTATAACGGTCATTGTCAATTGAATCCCAAAACGAAGGAAGGTAGAGAGATATTGCCAGATCTCGCGTGAAATTATGTCACGTGATCGTTGCTATGTAACTATGTGACATTGCAATCATCATGCGGTTTGAAAACTGTGATAGACAATTGAAAATCGATGAATTTTTTAATCGAATCATTGACTAAAGTTATGAAATTGTGATTTAATTACATTTAATTACTCTTAAAAGTCCATTTTTAAAATTGAATACATTTCTAATATTAAGTATATCCTTTTAATGACATGTATGTTGAAATAAATATTGATTTGACATAACACTATGTTTAATTACTTCATACTTTACATGTACAAGTTATGTAGCCACCTGCCTATAGCAAACAACTTCAATCATTTTCTTCGTTGGCCGCTATAGACAGGTTCGACTGTACATACCATTGTAGAGAGAGAAAGTAAGAAATATATTGAATGTGTTGCATGTATTCCATTTTCATGAATTATTGCTTGCCAGAGTATCTAAGAAAGCTTTAATTAGACCTATTGTGCCTCTTGTTCAAACCTCTTACCAGAAAGCCACAAATACAAATACAATGAGCAATATTGTTAGCCGGATTGCGTAGAAAATCCAGACTTATAGATTGGCGATTTCCGTCCGTCCGTCCATCCGTCTGTCTACGCATTTTGACATATTGGTTAAATTTTTTGTTCCTCATTTCTCAAAAACAAATTGTCAGAAAGCTTTGAAACTTTGCACATATGTTCATTATCATTACACAATGTTATATGACAAGAAGCATAACTCTGTCTTGTATTTTACCTGAATTATCCCCCACCCCACCCACACCCCATTTTTTACTTAGATTTTTCAGTTAAAATGTTGAAATCGCAATCCGTCGTTTGCACCACTGTTGGTGTTTCGCTTGTTTATATAATTACATAGCACAACTTCATATTTAGCCCTTATTTTCTACAGGTTGAATGCTACAACGTATCGACAAACACCTGGCAATATCTTGCTCCGATGACTTCAAAGCGTTGCCGTCTCGGGGTGGCTGCACTGAACGGCAAACTTTACGCAGCCGGAGGGTACGACGGTTCAGTTTTCTTACAAACTTTTGAGTGCTATGATCCAGCGACAAATGAATGGACAACAAAACAGCCAATGAAAGTGAAGCGAAGCAGAGTTGCTTTGGTGTCCACGTATGGAAAACTGTTTGCTATTGGTGGATACGATGGTGCGAGCAATCTGGGCTCCGTAGAAGTTTACGATCCAGAAACGGATACATGGACATTTGTACAAAAGATGTGTGCTCATGAAGGGGGTGTAGGAGTAGGAGTGGTGCCGGTAGAACCAGAATTTTGAGTCAGTATTGGAGCCACTGTATGCAAAAACTCACAAATGGACTGTAAAACTCAGCAGCCTTAGCTGATAAAAAATGGTGGTTGTATAAAAATACGCGAAATCTTACAAAACCGATTAAAACATTCGTATCTGCTGTGAAGCTTGATTAAATTTTAAAAACAAAATATGTTTGCAAAGCTTGGAGCTTCCTTTTAAGATACAAAAAGTAACTAAAAGATTTTAATTTAAATCTTTTCATTTTCACTAGGGCTTGATTATACAAACAAAATATTGGAGTTACTGTTGCGTTTTAAATAAGATGGTGTTCATTTCAATTTGATACGAACCTTGTATTTCTACAGAACCAAGTTGATGTCCCTATGCTGCTTATATCTAGTCTCGTCCAACGGATGTGGACGTAAACCGCGCAGTCACGTGTATCGTAGAAGTCTATCCTCCGAGCACATTAAAGAACCAAAAAAATCTATTAGTATTAAAGAATAGGGCTGGTTCCTGGGTTCCTATGTATCCATCCCCTCTCTCTGGGGTGGCTCTGAATATTAATCTATAATGTGTTGATGAGCTGTTGAACAACGTTCAATTTAATAATCGCGAAGGTGGGAAGGAGGGAGAGTGTTTTAGCTAGTGTATGTGCAGTTAAAGTTGGACAGGGACTGAGAGGTGGGGTAGGGTGTGTGGTTGGGGATGGAGCACTGGTGGTTTTGTTGTGAAACTGTAGAACTAGTATCTTTAGTTAAAATACATGATCGTGAAGGAGGAGAGGTGGGACGGAAAGTCAGGACTGTTCATGGCACATATACTTGGAGTTTGTAAAGTGATATGGGTCGGGGCTGTTTCGGTACAATCAAATTTTATAATCGGCTAAATATGTGATTAAAATGTGATTAAAATGTGATTCATCAATGTTGTGACTAAGAAAACAAAAACTATTTTAAAATACGAAGATGTTTTATAAATTAAGGGAGTAATATATATGGTATTTAAACATGCATTTCTTTATATTTAGAAAATTCTTCCTCGATATTGAGAATATGTGCACAAAGTTCCATTGTTGTAGAAATTATACTTTGAGAGTATCTACAAACAGTCGAGTAAAAGTTAACGGAGAGACGGATACATACCCACTATTGATTGTGAATATTACCTTTCATAATAAACTACAACACATGACTGAACACTGTGTCAAGCATAACCATTCCACTGCATGTATCATTTGTATGTAAACCTGTTTTATATTTCAATTTGTACAATTTCTTTTAACTTTTAAAGGATAAGGATGATAAGGAGCAAAACTGGCCCCCAATATTGAAGAGTTTGAATATTTATTTTAGCTAAAATTGGACCAGATCATTATTAAAATTTATTAAAAGTAATTTTGAAAGTTCTTAATGACTTAAGGAGACTCACAAACAAGGCCCTTTCTTTAAAAAAAATGACATTTTTGTTCAGTTCCAGCAGTTTTTTGTAAATTTTTGGTCCCGGAAATACAGAGTACACCCTCGAGCACAGCTGGTATTTTGTCATAACAAGTATATAATAGAGTCACATCATCAGCCTAAAAACTGTGTGTGTTTGGGGGTGCGCTCTATATTTTTAGGATCAAAAACTTGCCCAGAAATGCCCAAAATCTGCAAAATATGACAAAAGTACCAAAAATGCCAATTTTTGAAACCCAAATTAAGCCTTCTAGATAAATAAAACAAAAATATATATTGAAGATAAAATATAATGAATTGAATTTAACATGCGCAATAAATTAAAGTAAACTATTTATTTTCGCATTTTGAATATTATGGGGGCCAAAATACTCTCTTATCATACCTTGTCCTTTGATGTTTAAAAAAATACCAAATTTTTGGGGTGTTCATTCCTTTTTTGTTATATCTCAATTTTGTCAACACTGTTAACATTATGGAGAAATGAAAGTCGAATTTACTCCTTTGTCCACTTCCATTACAGCAGTAAATAGCATATTTTCTGTTACAAATTACCATATCATAGTTATTTATATTGGTAAATTATTATAAAGTACCCAGGTATTACCAGTTCTCGATGGTCTAGGCAGTCGCTGATACAAAATGAACACGAACATGCATCTTACCTGTCTCAATTTCCTCCGGCGATAATCCAATTCAGTTGCATCAAAATAGCAAACTTTCCATTAAAGTGTGTCGGTCAAAATTAGATCAGTTAAAAAGAATGACTCCAGTACTGCAGTTAATTTTGAAAAACATGTTAATGACATCACAATTCTATTTTTTTCCAGTAAGGTGTCTACTATGGGACACAGATATGATTATACTGTCTCGTTACTATTTTTGTGTGTGTCAAATCGAATTTGTTTTTCTGTACACTGATCAAATGTTTGATATATATATCAAAATATCTCATTCTATCTCACACAAACGTATATATATATATATTAAATAAAAAAATCCATGCAATACTTACCAAGTAAAAGGTTCTTTTACCTATAAACCATAAATTATACGATGGTATACAAAAAATGAAGACCTAACCTAGATTCCATGGGTTATTTTTTTTACATTCAGTGATGTTTTAAAACAATATATATTCATTTTTATTTGACATTTCAATTAATTTGATTTTATATGACCCAAATAGACTTCCATAGAAAAAAAAGTTCAATGCGCTCCTTAACGAGCACTGACTGTTCTATTTTTAGAAACATGATACTCTTTCAGTTGACACAGATTGTCTGCCAGTAGGACAATTATAACTCGATTTAAAACAGACGTTGGCCCCGTTTGGTTACCGGGGGCCCCCGTTTGGTCACGGGGCAAAGAATAGGGCAACTGCAGATCCCTTTGGAGGGGTAGGCAGAGGGGTAGAATCCCCCCAAATTCATGTTCATTTTATCATTTTTTGTTCATGTTCATTAAAGGTTTTCATCATGATCCCTGCATTGTTTCAGGTGCTATCTCGCTCGCATCAAAAGAGCAGTGGCAGAAAAACAATAACGTGGCTTCAGCGTAAATGGAGTTTCTACGATAGAATTTGCAGCAACTCTGCAGTTCAGGGTGAGAAGGTTCTAGGCCCATTTTCCATATTTTATCTCGATGTACATGGAAGATGAGCCTGGCATATTCATGCCTGTTAGGCATATAACCTTTTCATGTTTTGGTGCGCCTTAAAACCCCAATTCAATTCAAAACAGACGCTGAAAAGGACTTGGTGAAAATTGATGAAATCGGTATGTACGACTTGAATAAATAATAACTTAGCTTTATTCTGAATTGTATTTCATTATTAGCTCGTTAAATAGCCAATAAAGCTTTTGATTGTAAACACTAGCTGGTCGTCTTTGAATGCTCTTCATAGTATTGGAAAACTCTGCAAAATAAAATGTACCTCGAGATTATAGGTGCCTCGAGAACAGGATACTTGAGGATATGTTTTTATTTTAAATGGAGTATATCAGGATTATTTGGAATTGTTCATATACATTATATTTGTATTAAATAGGTACAAATAAACTAAGTGAGCCATAAACAACCAAAAGAAATTACGCTGAACATACAAAATAAAAAGTTCTGAAGGAGGTGTTTCCTAATTATAGTTACACGCAATGGTTAGCTATTTTAAATTTGACGGTAATTCAAGGATCATGCATGTGTAGTTATATCAGAGGTGCTTCACGTTTCAGCTATTTATGACTTGGGGATTCCTCATTGGCTTGATAAAACTTGCTGTAATTTGTAATTATTAATTATTGCGCTGTATTAATGGAACTGGTAATGTTTCTTCTATACCTTTGAACCATTTCACGTTTTAAATTGGTAATTTCATAGCTTTTTATTTGTTTTTGTTTTTGGGCCACAAAGCGTGATGTACTCCCTTTAAATTCATTCAAACTGTCATTTTCTTTTATTACTTTGTGAAATATATCACACTGTCATTCTATCACTACTATGTGAAATATAGCTCACTGCCATTTTATGATGATTATGTTTTGCAAACTTCCTTTTTTGTTAATCTTTCATCTGCTATTATTAATTATTCACGCACAATAAATTGGAATTTATACATTAACGATAATTTGAATAAGTGAAGTTGTGATCAATTAATTAATTCTTGGAATTACTTTGTTATCACCCCAGCAGATCAAATTGTTTGTTTTGGAAATAATTAAATAACAGAAATATCAGATCAAACAAAATTAAAGTATCTAGTGAGGCCAGACTCTTTTATTCAATTGATGAGGACCAAAATGTTAGGAAGAGAAAAATAAATACATAAAATCGAAATACAGTTTAATTTTAAAGATTTCACAAAATGGTTCTTGTTTACAAATAAGTTATTTTACAAGTTGTGAATGTCGGAGTACATGTATAAAGTTGTTGCCAGAGTTTGTTTAATAATTAGTGGTTGCCGGAGTGTCTACAATATAATTTGCAGCAACTCTGCAGTTCTGCAGGTTAGAAGGTTTTAGGCCCATTCTCCATATTTTATCTTGGATGTAAATGGAGAATAAGCCTGGCATGTTCATCCATGTAACCTTTCTTGTGTTGGTGCGCCGTAAAACCCAATTCAGTATCAAACTAAATTATAAGTTTTAATGAATTCTGAAGGACAGCTTTCTCTAGGTTGTTTTCGTTATGAACACAAACAAAATGCAGATGTTAGAAGAAAAACTAAGATTCCTTAAAAAAACTCTTCTTTTTTTTGTTTCCATGTTAAAGGGACGCACAGCAATCTTGAAGAAGCATTAAAATTGAAAGTCTCTCATTTAGGAATTTAGTAAACAATAAGCATTAAAGTTCTGGTAAGAAAATAAATGGTGACTAAAATGTATTAAAGGCAAAATTGTGTTGTGTTGGTTACAGGGACATTGTCCATAAGTAAGCAGATATTGAACATAACCAAATAACTGTTTGATTTTCTTTTGATTGTTCAGTGAAATGTTTACATGAAAACAAGAGCATAGACCCAAATAAGTATGTAGTAATACATTCGTGAGTTTGAAAAAAGGGACCACGATTTATATATTTATCATGCAGATATGCACTTTTCTGCCTATTAAAGGGGTGACCTAATAAAGCTTTTTAGGCAAGTTGACCAATAAAGCAAATCAATGCAGAATCCCTAGGCGTTTATTGTGCTTAATGTTATCTGACGTCGTGCACGTAACGTTGCTTGACGTCATAAAACAAACAAAAAACAACAAAATGGCGGCGCCTCGATAAGCGTAACATTCTGAGAAATAGGTAATAATAGTAATTCATACAGAAAATGTGGATAATCTACATGATAAATAGAATATTATGTCAGTGCCTTTTACTATCAAGTTTATTAGGCTCGGCACGAAAACGAAGAATATCTCGGCAGCGTCTCGCCAGTCTTCGTTTTCTAAGCCTCACCTAATAATCTTTTACTTGATAGTAAAAGGCACTGATATAATATTCTATATTTACTGCTGTTCACATGACATCCATAAGTGAATATAAGATTGTGTAATTTTAGTGTGGTCTACAAGTTCAACCCTACGAAGCGGTACTTCTTTTTTTGTAATGCTATTATTTCTGTCAAACAATCTTGTTTTTATTTAGTAAAATATAAATATTTTGTGTTTTATAAGCTAAAAGTTATGGACATTGTCCCTTTAAAATCACAGGTTCAAGGAATGGAATGTGATTTTGACCTATAATTGTTTGAATTGAAGAAAAAACATGAGAGAGGGTAGATATTTTGGGATAGGATTTTTTTTTGTGTGTGCATGTATATTGTTATTTGATCTTTTTCTGCAATTGTGAGACAAACAAATAATTATTTTTCCTTTTTTTATCACATTTTTTTTTAATTTCTTTTTTTTTATTTATTGGTTCAAACCATGTTCCTTGAACCTGTGATTAAAATGTAAATTTTGTAATAATTATTGTTTTGTTTGTAATTATCTGAGTGCTTTCAATGATTTTATTGACCAGCGATATAACTAAGTCAATAAGTCAATGTGTATGTAATATTTTATAATGTGTCTTTTGTGTATATAGTCATAAGATGTTATATTCTAGTCTAGCCTATATTTGTTTCCAATAAAGTTTATAAGTGTCTGTTTGTCTTTTATTTTCTTGTTCTTCAGCATCAGTATTTTGACTCTTTTTTTCTACTCGTAATTTGGAATGTTGCGTTTTTTCCCTTCTTTTATAGCTCAAACTGCTACAAAGGCAACACTTAGAGGTGAGCTATGATACCACTTTGGGATCTATTAGACCACTTTGGGATCTATTAGACCTCTTTGGGATTAATTAGACCACTTTTGGTCAATTAGACCACTTTGGGATCTATTAAACCACTTTGGGATCTATTAGATCACTTAGGAATCTATTATACCACTTTGGGATCTATTAGATCACTTTGGGATCAATTAGACCACTTTTGATCAATCAGACCATTATGGGATCTATTAGACCACTTTGGGATCGCTGCTTTTCCATCATCTGTTCTAGGCCCATTTTCCATATTTTATCTCTATGTACATGGATGATGAGCCTGGCATGTTCATGCCTGTTAGGCGCCATATAACCTTTTCATGTGTTGGTGCGCCTTAAAACCCCAGTTCAATTCCATCATCTGTCATCAATAACTTTTGCTTTGAAAACCTCTTCAGAAACTGTTTGGCCAATTTAGACCGTCATTAACTGAAAGTAGCTCAAACCTTAAAAATCTTCGTAAGAAACGCCAAGCAGATTCCAATAAATGTATCAGTAATTATTGCTAGATAGTAGACTATGAAATGAAGTTCCCGGGGTAAAAATTGGACGAGTACTGGGTTCCAGAAAAAAAAAAAAATCCTTTAAACGACTTGTCCTCAAAATCCGCTTTGTTAATTTGGACCAAATTTCACATGGAAGATAGTAATGTAAATTTCTTTAAAGGTTGTTAAAATTTGGTCAACCAAAGATAGTCACCATAACTAAAACTAGTAAGAAGCTTAAAACAACAGTGCTTTTCAGAATTTATCATTTTACCATTGACAATACTTTTTTATTAAAAAACTAACCCGCCATTTAACAGCAACATTATACTATAAAACTATTTATTAAAACTATCCAAATATTCAGGTAATGTAATAATGTATATGTACCAATTAAAAGTATAGGTTTATTCAGGGGTTCTTAAAATACCTGTGATTAAATATGCTTAAAATGAATTAAGAGTTGACAACTCAAAATATTTAATTTATATTTATATCCTCGTCGTCATAAGGCTTAGAAACGGTGTAATCTGTTATAAAATGTGGCTGGATAGCTGGACTCCTCGAGTCGATAACGGACCAACCTTGTGTGTAGTTTTCTTCAGACAGTTGCTTTCAGAAATGATGATACCCTTGACTATCACATCTGTTTAAATGAAGTCCAGGGGGAGAATGGCACTGCCCCGGAGGTCCCATGTATTGGGGGAAAACCAGAGGGTCCAAAGTTTGTATATAGAGGTTATCAGGTATATAAATTCCGATTGTAGTTATTTCTTAGTATCTAGGGTGTAGCTTAATACAATACTCTGAACTTTACTTTTCTGAAGGAAAAAAAACACACAGACGGTAGATATGAAAGTCGAACAGGAAATGTAACATTCATGGGCCACTGTCACCAAAACAATCACAGAAGCTAACAGTAAATACAAAGATCACTAAAAGGCAAGATATGAGTCACAAACATAAAATAGTTCATAATAGGACTACAGCCCTGGAATAGTCAGTGTGGCCAAAAAAAAAGGTCGCTAGGGGTTTAAACCATGTTCTAGGGTGCATCAAACCTCATTCTTACCCTGTCATCCCAATAAAAAGGAACAGTGTAAATAAAGATATCCCCACCAGGTTATATTCTCTAACAAACAAGGCAGCATCACTAGGCAACATAGTAGGACTGATCATGTATATATTAATATATAATATATAAAGCCACAAAGCAAGTACTCAGTGATTTGGCAGAAGTCAAAGCAACAAGAGAACAAACCGTTAAGGGTACGACAAGACAAGATTTAAGACAAACATCAAAAGCTATACTGTCGTTCGAGGATTTAGGTAGGCGTCATATTAGGGTCCAAAATCTGTCCGGTCATCGCACAATCAAAGAGGAAAGCGAAGTGGCGAACTGTAAATGGGTCAACCACTAAACATGCAGTGCGTTGCAAAATGAGTCATACATCTTTTGATAAACTTTTCAACAAAATTAATAAAGATGGTATGAACGTGATTATGACCAAGGTTGTAAATCACATCACCATGGAAGTCAGGTTGTGATAGTCTTTGTCGCAGAAGCGTAAATAAATGTGTTTTATATTTTAAAAGTAGATCAGGAATACGATAATACATTTTGCAAAGGCTTTTCGAAGTTTATGGTACTAACCGTAGCCCTGCTGGAGTAGCTTCTTAGATATACACATATTGCGAATATTAAAGTCCTCAACCTCAACACAAATCATGTCTTTTGTCATTATTTCATCATTTTCAATAGAGAGGTGTAAATCAAGAAAAGTTAAACAAGCGACAATATCAGAAATGTTATCTTTGTGGAGTTGAAGTTCTTTGGGATAGGTAGGATTAACCATAGTAAAAAAGAAAGGATTGTCAATGTTCAGTATGTCGGCCAGATACCGAGATGTGTCATTAAAGGCTTCAACTACATCTGGCTGAGTATCTGGTGAAAGACTCAACATGAAATCTTGTTCATAGCAATACAAGAACAACTCTACGACAAAACGTTTAATGGTTGATAATTCTTTATTGCTTTTCGAACAAAAATAAAACCAAAACACAATAAATGAACATCCTGCTTTTATTTTTTAATGCAAAATAACTCTTTGGCGGAGCTCACT
This sequence comes from Cyrtodaria siliqua, assembly GCA_037043455.1. Taxonomy (NCBI): domain Eukaryota; kingdom Metazoa; phylum Mollusca; class Bivalvia; order Adapedonta; family Hiatellidae; genus Cyrtodaria; species Cyrtodaria siliqua. The sequence continues at coordinate 45,133 of JAWPHD010005788.1, read as the reverse complement.
GAATAACACCATCTTAGCATGCAATTGTATGTCTTAATAGTGATTTACAATTACCTATAAACAATCCCCGACACCCCACGGCACTACCCCACGACACCCACAAATAGACTAAAAGTATGTTCTTAAGAATTTCTTTTTTGGCTTGTATGTGTTTTTAAAAGCAAATGGCACATTTCATGAAGCGCGTTTTAATTAGATCTAGCATTTTTTGATAAATTTGCCCTTCACTACCGCCGTTTAAAACCACATAAACGCCGAAAACCCCCGAATCATTTCATATATTTACATTATTTTTCCATCGCTATAGTATCATCAATAACATGCCTTGAGGGAATGATAACGATAAAAAAGTGCAACCTCACAACTGAAATCCATTCGCAACATTTCGTACACTGCTTCGCATCGGGATCCCGAAAAATGACGGGATTGGTCGAGCGTTCGATTGAACTGAAATCCTGAATCCGCCTCTGAGACAGACGTTGATTGGTTTAACATCACCAATATGACGTCACATGGTGTCACGTGATTATCACCTTAGTTGCAACTTGTCAATTGAAAGTGAAAAGTTTGTTTTCACTTGTAAGCTCCGAGCATTTTTTAGATTTTTCAAAAAATATGGACAAGAACCACAACTACAACCTCCGCGTCGAGACCGGCAACCGGTTAGTGGTGCTTTTATTTCTATAAACATTGTGTGTCATCATGCTTGTTTAAATACTGTTTGTTTGGGTTACTGGGAGTTCGACTTGTCAAGTGAGAAAGTGTCGATTTTCATTCAAACCAACCGGTAGTTCGAAAAGTGTCGATTTTTACCGATGGCGGGAGGTATATTAATACAGAACTAGTTCTACCCAGGAGACACGGGGTGTCCGTCTTAAGGTCTAACATTTGCTTAAATGATTTCTCTTTCTAAACCGAGACGGTTTAGAAAGAGAACTTGAAATAGGTGATCCTGAGTTACAATTTATTAAAAGTATCATAACATCCAGTATGGCCGCCATTACAATGAAAGGTCGAAACTTTAAACCAACTCTCAAGAATCACTGAACATATTTCGACAGTTTTTCTTTATTAAGTTTACCAAGTTTGTTCGAATGAAGTCCACGTGGTCAAAAATGGCCCCAGATGTCCAGAGTTTGTATATACAGATTTTACATAGTCTCGGGGTAACTGTTTAAAAAATCTTCTTTTCTGAAACTACATGAGCTAGAGGTTTAATAGTTTGCATGTACCATAAGCTTATGGTCCTCTATCAAGTTTGTTCAAATCGAAATCATGAGGTGAACATTTGGTTCCACCCCGGCGTGATATGTTTGCATAGACTCATATAAGGAAAAGTGTTCTTGTTCTCATTTCATTTTTGTGTTATGTGTATCGATGCCTGTTAACCCTGAAATAATCCTGATATCATTTAACTGTGTTATCAACTCCACTTTAGGAGCGGTATATGAATAGACTAGAATAGTTTATTTCAAATCCAATAGGCATCTGCGCGTGAGGTACAAATATGATAATATAATAATGACAAACAGTGATACTTTAAGACACAAATAAGCAATAATACAAAACTGAAATACGCATAACAATAGCCTGGTATGCATTATCTCAATGAATAATAATATAAACTTCTATCGTGGAGAAGGTGTTCACTATATAGCAAAAATATCTTACGACCTTCATTAAACATCTACTTAATATTTTGCCTCAAAAGTATTACATATCACACATATCACACACACACACACACACACACGCGCGCACACTTGCACCCTTAACATACATACTCACATACATATATATACATACACAAATATACTATTAATACAGTACTTACAAAAAGCATATAAATTAAAACATATCTACATATATAAATAACCATGATAATTATCAAAATATAACATTTCATTTCTTAATCTACATGCCTTGTAGATGAATTGTGTTCGGTAGTAAATCTAATAAAAGCGTGTCATAAACAATTCTAGAATATTTACGCTTTTCAGTATGTAAAAGTTTCAACCAGTATTTATTAATGTTATAAAAAGAAGATCGAGCAAGTTCACCATATATAAAATCATTTTGTGTTGTTTTCTTGACCCCTAGCATCTTAACAATGGCATATGAACCCTTTCTATAGCACTTCATTAAATAAAACCCCACTACTCGCTACTATAATTCAATATAGGTGAAATTAATGTATCAAACACATCTAACCTGTGTTTTGGTGACAAAAACGTGAATTTATGTAAATATTTGTTCATTTTAAAAATTGCTTTCTGAGCTTGCCCCGCCAATGCTGGTTGAGCTACTGCAAAACCCCACCTGTTGTAACTACAATTCCCAGGTAAACAAATTTATTTACAATTTCTATTATACTTCCGTTATATGAAAATACTAAGTTCTTGGGTAATTGACCTCCTTTCTTAAAAATCATAACTTTAGATTTTGATGTGTTTACCTTTAACTTCCATCTTTCACAGTATTCAAACATAACATTTGCAAAACATCTGAATATTCCGAGAAAAGAACAATCATTTATAAAAAGTGAAAACAATAGAGCTGATAAACATTCTCCCTGCCGCTCTCCCAGTGAACATACAAACTCATTACTTAATTTATTACAGTATTTAACTGTTGATTTCACAGCAGTGTACATTGATTTTATGATATTTAGTATTTTCCCAAGCAGACCTAATTGAACAAGTTTATGCCACAGATCATCTCTAACCTCATAATCAAAAGCTTTAGAGAAATCATAAAAGGCACAATATAGAACAGAACAGAACAGATATTTTATTTAGACTTGTACAAAGTACATCGTCATTCAAAACATATATACAATATACGAATATAACAAAGTCACGTAAACAGAGTATATAAATCAACCGTCAGTATAGTTTACATCATCATAGTTAGAGGATGAACAATATTATATTTATACTAAGCATTTAAAATAGAAAGTCTAACATTTAAAGCACATTTTATATACCTCGCTAAATTTAGTAATATATCATTGTTTGAAGTTTTCATCAATTCTATATATTTGAACATAGATCGCCTCTGGTGGTAATATCTTTTAATATATTTTTTTCTTCGTTCATTGTAACATTGACACACACATATAAAATGGTATTCGTCTTCCAGATCTTGTGAGTTACAACATAAACAATATCTTTCATTTCTCGGTATGCGATTTCTTGCATACCGTCCAGTTTGTATGTTAAGAGAATGTGCAGATAATCTTATTCTAGAAACAAAGAATCTCAAATTGCTAGGTAAAACATTTAGATAGTGTTCATATGAAAAATCAGATTTAAAATATTTATAGTTTTCAAGAACAGCACTGCTATCAATTGACCCATACCACTCTTGCTTAAAACAGTCAATTATTCGTTGTTTAAAAGACGCTAACCTCGCTTACCTCGATTTAAAATATGTGTAATTAAACCATGTAGCACAAACACATTATCGACCGTACTCATATTTGGCCTGAAGCCTGCATGTGCTTCAATGTACACAAAATAAGTATCGGCCCATTTTGAAAGTCTATTATTAAGAACACGAGTGAAAAGTTTCCCTAAACAGCTTAACAACACAGCTTAACAACACAGTTTATGCTACCATTTTTAGCTCGACTATTCGAAGAATAAGAGAGCTTATGTAATCACCCCGGGGTCGGCGTCGGCGTCGGCGTTGGCGTCGGCGTCCCACATCAAGGTTTGCGTGTAAGCTGTGTTTACAAGTCTATATGTCTTACATTTCTTATCCTAGCACAACTAAATTTGGCCACGGGCTTCCTTATAGCAATATCTTAAGGGCTGCATAAGCAATTTTGGTTCCTGTAACCCATGGGCTCCCATGTAACCCAAATTATGATAGCGCATAAAATGTGTCCCATTTCACATCAAATTTTGCTGTGTAAGCTGTGTTTACAAGTCTATATCTCTTACAATTCTTACCCTAGCACAACCAAATTTGGCCATTAGCTTCCTTATAGCATTATCTTAAGGGCTGCTTAAGTAATTTTGGTTCCTGTAACCCCTGGGCTCCCATGGAACCCAAATTCTGATAGCCCTTAAAATGTGTCTGTTTCACATCAAATTTTGCGTGTAAGCTGTGTTTACAGGTCTATATCTCTTACATTTCTTGTCCTAGCTGAACAAAATTTTGGAATTGGTTTACTTATAGTATGTTGTAAAGGGTTGGATAAGTAATTTTGTCTTCTGCAAATTCTGGGCTCCCATGGAACCCAAATTGGGATGGCCCATAAAATGTGCAATAAAGGCAGATCAAGCATGTATATATCTATAATTTTGGTTTGGGATTTCTTATAGCATTATGCATCTTATTCATACGTCACCGATATTGGGGCATGGGCTCCCTCCTCCCCCTCCCCCCGCCCCCACTCCCACCCCCTCCACACTGTTTTTTTTCTTACATTTTTTTTTTTTACATTTCTTTTTTTTTTACATATTTCTGTGTTGTTTTAGTCAATTCTTACTCATATATGTTGCCCCCCTCACCCCCCCCCCCCATCCCCATATCGCCTCTCACCCTACCCCCCACCCCACATGAAACATTTTTTTTTTTTTTTACATATTTCGTGTTGTTTTAGTCAATTCTTACACATACATGTTGCCTCCTCACCACCCCCACCCCACCATGCCCCCACCCACTTTTACATATTTCTGTGTTGCTTTTGTCAATTCTTACACATGTTGCCCCCTCACTCCCCGCCCTGCCTCCCCTCCCCCGCCACTCCAACCCCCCGCCCTACCACACACTCAAAACTAGATTTTTTTTTTTTTTTACATATTTCTGTGTTTTTTGGTCAATTCTTACATATTCTTACATATAGCTTCTTACACATATGTTGCTCCCCCCCCCCCCCCCCCCCCCCCCCCCCCCCCCCCCCCCCAACACACACGCTCTAAACTCTTTTTATTTATACATATATCTGTGTTGCTTTTGTCAATTCTTACACATATTGCCCCCTCACTCCCACTCACTCCCCGCTCCGCCTCCCCTCCACCGCCACTCCCGACCCCCCGCCCCCACCACACACTCAAAAGTAGAATTATGTTTTTTACATATTTCCCCCCCCAAACAGTCGAAATATTTTTATTTTTATTTTGTTTTACCATATTTCTATGTTGTTTTGGTCAATTCTTACATAGCTTCTTACACATATATGTTGGTAATTTCTTACACATAGCTTCTTACACATATATGTTGCCCCCTCCACCCCCTCCTACATACTACCCCCGCCCCCCCCCCCCCCCACCAACTCGATTTTTTTTTTTTTTTTTACATATGTCTGTGTTGCTTTTGTCAATTCTTACACATGTTGCCCCTCACTCCCCGCCCTGCCTCCCCTCCACCGCCACTTCCAACCCCCCGCCCCACCACACACTCAAAAGTAGAATTTTTTTGGACATATTTCTGTGTTTTTTGGTCAATTTTTACACATAGCTTCTTACACATATGTTGCTCCCTCCCACCCACCCCCCCAACACACACGCTCTAAACTCTTTTTATTTATACATATATCTGTGTTGCTTTTGTCAATTCTTACACATATTGCCCCCTCACTCCCACTCACTCCCCGCTCCGCCTCCCCTCCACCGCCACTCCCGACCCCCCGCCCCACCACACACTCAAAAGTAGAATTATGTTTTTTACATATTTTCCCCCCCCCCAAACAGTCGAAATATTTTTATTTTTATTTTGTTTTACCATATTTCTATGTTGTTTTGGTCAATTCTTACATAGCTTCTTACACATATATGTTGGTAATTTCTTACACATAGCTTCTTACACATATATGTTGCCCCCTCCACCCCCTCCTACATACTACCCCCGCCCCCCCCCCCCCCCCCCACCAACTCGATTTTTTTTTTTTTTTTACATATGTCTGTGTTGCTTTTGTCAATTCTTACACATGTTGCCCCTCACTCCCCGCCCTGCCTCCCCTCCACCGCCACTTCCAACCCCCCGCCCCACCACACACTCAAAAGTAGAATTTTTTTGGACATATTTCTGTGTTTTTTGGTCAATTTTTACACATAGCTTCTTACACATATGTTGCTCCCTCCCACCCACCCCCTGCTATTCTCCACGCCCCCCCCCCCCCCCCCCCCCCCCCCCACACACACACACACACTCTATACTCCTTTTTTTTTTTTTTTTTTTACATATTTCTGTGTTGTTTTGGTCAACCCCCCCCCCCCCCCCCCCACCCCACCCCACAACTCGAAACCTTTTTTTTTTACTTACTTTTGTGTTGTTTTGGTGAATTCTTACATAGCTTCTTACATATATATGTTGCCCTCACCACCCCCACTTCCCCCAACACCCACCCCGCCTCTGCCCCACCCTGCACCCCACTCAAAACTCGATTATTATTATAATTATTATTATTTTTTACATATTTCTGTGTAGTTTTGGTCAATTCTTACACATAGTTATGTTGTGCCCCCATCCCCACCCCACATTGTTGTAGCCTTGTTTTCTGATGGTATATACTAGCTATATAATTTATTATTCTCTGAAAAATCGAATAGTCGAGCTGCGCTGTTCTCCGACAGCTCTTGTTATGACATGGAATCACGTAACCTTCTGACCAAGTATCTGGCTAATATCCAATGTCATACGCTTTATTAAATAGTAATCGAATAGTAGGCAATAACGTATTTTGTACCATGTATTAGAAACTCATTTATATGTAAGACTAGTCCATCCAATCCTATTTTCCTCGCCCCATTATTACTCGTTACTGTTCCTTATCACCCCACGTTCTTTAACATCATTGTATTTGAATTGAAATAGTTCTGTTTAAAGGCTAATTAAAGGCATTGTGTTAAGAGGGTACTGTAACCCAATATCTTCCCCGAGACCCTCTTTACAGAGCAATACATTAAAAACAAAACGTAGTAACCATACTGCAAAGAACACTCAGAATAGCTCACCTGAAGATAGTCGCAGACGAAAAAATTGTCATACAAGCTTATAATTTCACAACAGAATTGATCACACATCGCCATCGCAAATGTCTGCGCTTGCCCTGAAGTGTTTAGGCACAGTAAGTGTATATATATGGTTATATAGGGTGTGGATCTCAATGGTTTCCTATATCATAATTGGTGGGGATGGATCCCTGGGGCCAATGTTTGTTGGATGGTTGTATCTGTCTCTTCATGCCCATCAAGTGTATATATGGTTATAGAGCGATTTTCAAGTAATGACCCAGGGATTACGTTTCCCTGGGTGAGGATATACCCCGGGGTCGATGCTGGTTGGATGGCTGTATCTGTCTGTGAATGCATCCATATGCTAGTATATGGTTATAGAGTGGGGATCTTAATAGTTTCCAAGTTATGGTCAAGGGATTACGTTCCCATGGGTGGGGTAGACCACACGGCTTATGCTGGTTGGATGGTTTTATCTGTCTGTTCATGCCCCATGGGTGGTGATAGACCCCAGGGCCTATAAGGCTGTATCCGTCTGTTCATGCCCAGTACGTCTATATATGGTTATAGGGATCTCAACAGTTTTCAAGTTATGACCCATGGGCTATTTCCCCAAGGATGGGAACGGACCTCGGGGCCGATGCTGCTGGATGGTTTGTCTCTCTGTTCGCGCTCAGTAAGTGTATAACTGGTTTCAGAGAAGAAAACATTTTAACCCTTTCGCTGCCACAGTCGAAGACATTGATTGTTGCGACCAATGTAAGCCAAGATCAACCTGTCCATAACGTGCATACTGATCAGGGTTTACACTGTACACACTCGGTAACAATGTTTTCCGTAACACTTTATATACAAAATATCACTAGAGAAGGCTTCAATTTAAATTTTAGCAGACAACATTTAATATTTGGCGGCGAAGGGGTTAAAGTATGTCCCTATATAAGTCTATATAAAACATGTGACCCCTGGAGCGAGACCAAATTTGACACTGGGTTCACCATTTTAATTGAATTGAATGTTGTTTAACGGCTCATCGACACAGTATACATTTAGAGCCGCCCCAGAGAGAGGGGAGGGATACATATGAATCCGGGAACCTTGCCCTACTTTTATTATCGAATAGATCCCTATGGTTCTTTAACGTGCTCGGTTGATAGACCGATACACGGGACCGCCTGGTTTACGCCCCCATCCGACGGACGAGGCTAAGGGAACATTGCTGTATCATGGGAATAATTGGCAGTGTACTGTATATGACTTGGAGTGGCAAATGCAGTCGATACATTGTTGTATCTTGGTAGTATTTGGCAGTGTACTGTATTTGAATTGGAGTGGCAAATGTAGTCGATACATTTCTGTATCTTGGGACTCATTGGCAGTGGAAGGTATTTGACTTGGAGCGACGAGTGTAGTGAATATGTTCAGCTCTGTCCGATATCATCCTCTTTCCCTCGTCGCATTATCATTTCCTCCACAGCCCCTTGCAAGTATCGCTTATATTTTCTGTAAACTATTTCAGCTTGGCTTTCATTCCCCTATATACATGTATCCACCAATGCCCCTCCTTTTAAATCCACTGACTACGGTCATGTGAAACAACCCCGCAACTGAAATCCTGAATCCACTCCTGATGACAATGAGGCTGAAGTCAACGTTTATTGGTTTAGCATTTCACATGTGACGTCACATGGCGTCACGTGATTGTCACCTTAGTTGCATATTGTCAACCGAAAATTAAAAGTTTATTTTCACAAGCTCTAAGCATTTTCTAGATTTTTCATCAGTATGGACATCACCCACCTACAACTGTCCCGTCGAGACCGGCAGCCGGTTAGTGGTGATTTTATTATGGGGTCACGTTTCAGTTTGATATCGTCGCGCTTGATTGCAATGTTTGTTGGTGTATACATGGCTACTTAGAAGTGGGTGGGGCATGTGGGGGTAGAAACATTGATTGAATCACAGGAATTCGAAATTATATGTTGTCAATGAATAAAATGATGAAAAAACGGATTCTAAACTCTCAGAGAGAACTTTCTTGTAGAGTATAATAAAACGATGGGTGGGGTATGCCCTTCTCCTGTAAATTCGTGCCCCTTAACAGATTGATCTGCGCATGCGTGTTATAGGTTGAATGTATTAAAAAAATACTTTAATATATAACTAGATAAACATTTCAATAACTATAAACTATCATCAAATAACCTTCAAATGCCAAAGAGAAAGTGAAAAGGCTGGCTTAAAGTAGGTCATGTCAACTGATCTAAATCGGCCAGAAGCTTCCTATTGAATTCGTGCTTTCTGATTGGCTTATCCAAAAAGAGGTCCCCAGTGAGAAATGTGTAAATCTGATCAGACATTTGGATGTAATATTTTATTAAAATGGGAGCGAGTGAGAAATAGACTTGACCTGTTTTATTTTCTTACAAAAAAATAGCAAATGTAGCAAATGCTGGTAAGATTTTGTTGTATAAAAACGTTTAATTGCAGTATATTGACAACAGGTGTTTTACCTGTTTTACCCTCATTACCGATGTTTTTCGCGAGTTTGTAGACAGGAAGAAAACCTTGGCAATAATTGAATAGAATTTGGACACTCGCAAAGGCACACAAGTGGTGTTATTATGCAAATTGTAAGAGCACGAATTCAATAGGGTGGCACGAATCAATAGAAAATGGGGATATATATTTTTATTTTTTCATCATTTTATTCCTACATAACATATAATATCGAATTCCTGTGATTGAATCATGGATTTATATGTTCTTAATATTTGTTTTTCTTTCATAATTTCCAGCTGTCATAGGTAAATAGAGGATATTTGTTGTTTTGGAATGAATAACATATTTTATTTCATCGAGAAGTGTGAACATATTGAAGTTTGATCACTTAGAAGTTAGAGATCAAATAAAAGTGATTATTCCTTTATGCGTTTTTGATGTCCGATGCAACTTTGTTCATGAAATGATCCTTTTGTTCGGGGCGCTTGTTTCAGCCAAAGTTTTTTTAACTTTTACGACAAAATTGAACTAGGACCTAAATAAAATGTATATCGTTGAACCGGACATTTTTAGTGGTAAATAAAAATACCTTACTTTTCCAAATCCGTTGAGAAATAAAATGTTCACATCCACAAATTGTTTTTGATAGTGCACCTTCTATGCAAAATTCTGCTGCTTGAAACATTTGAAAAATATATATTTTTAGAATTTTTATCCAAAAATGATTTTAATGTTTTGGATAAATGTAAATTAAAACACTTTGACAGTCTTAATTATAGCAAAACATTAGGGCTAACTGAAGTTATTTGAGATTTCTTACTTTTTTACTGCACCATCCACAACGAATTTACATGGGAAAATCCTCACCAAAAAGCAATTTTTTTCTGTAAAATATTTATTTCTCAACCGATTTTGAAAAGTAAAGTATTTTTTATTTACCACTAAAAATTCCAGTTCTAATGATGTATAACTTATACATGTATGTATTAATAAATTGCTTATTTTAATGCCGAAAAACCTTTGGCTGAAACAAGCGCCCCAAACAATAGCAAGATTCGAGGTGTCATTTTAACTGTTGTCAACTTGAGCCATATCAGTGAGTCTGACACGATTCTTATTGTTTTTTGTATATTTTGGGACCACAAACCATACCATCACAATTGGACATTTTTCGCGCGATATTTCATAAAATTGGGAAACAATACAGTAAAACAATAATTTCATAATTGTACCTTTAATACTTTTACAGTTTGTTTACAGTTCACTGTAATAAAGCATGGCATTTCATAGAGCTGTTTCTCTTTGTCTGAAGTTTTTACACATTTTTATCTTCAGTTGATTTTTTTTGTCTCAAAATCTATAAAAACAACCATTTTTATACGAAAAAAAACATTACAATAGGACCCTATGGGGAATTAATCGTGGTGTGAGACGTCCACTCCTAGATGAACTCCTATGGGAGTCGAGACCAACTCCTAGAGGAAAACAGATGGGGTTGACAATCACCTCCTAGAAGAACACAGATGAGAGTTGCACAACCAACTCCTACAGGAACACATGCAGATGGGGTTACAACCCACTCCTGCATAAACACTGTTGGGGATCACAACCCATCTTTAGAGGAATACAGATGAGGTCACAACCCTCTCCAAGAGGAATACAGATAAAGTCACAACTCACTCTTGGAGGAATACAGACAGGATTTACACCACACTCCTAGTTACACAGATCAGAGATGACAACCCACTCCTAGAGGAAAACAGATGGCTCACAACCCTCTCCGTGAGGAACACTGATGATGTGACATGTGGGGGTGGGGGTGGGGGGGGGGGTGCCATCGTGGGGTGGGGGGTGGACAAACTGCAGGAACAAAACTGCAGGAACAAACTGCAGGAACAACCCACTCCTAGAGGAACACAGATGCGGTTTCAACCCACTCCTGGAAGAATAAAGATGGCGAGTCACAACCCATTCCTATATAATCCCAGATAGTATTAACACACCACTCCTAGAGGAATACACATGCTAGTTGCACAGATAATCCTGGAGGAACTCAGATGAATACCTGCACAACCAGCTCCCGGAGGAACAAAGATGATAGTTGCACAACCAACTCCTGGAGGAACACAGATGATAGTTGCACAACCAACTCCTGGAGGAACACAGATGATAGTTGCACAACCACCTCCTGGAGGAACACAGATGATAGTTGCACAACCAACTCCTGGAGGAACACAGATGATAGTTGCACAACCAACTCCTGGAGGAACACAGATGATAGTTGCACAACCACCTCCTGGAGGAACACAGGTGGGTCACAATCCTCTCCTGGAGGAACACATATGATAATTGCACAACCAACTCCTGGAGGAACAAAAATGATAGTTGCACAACCAACTTCTGGAGGAACACAGATCATAGTTGCACATCCCAATCAACTCCAGGAGGAACACATGTGATAGTTGCACAACAACACTTCCAAACTCTTACTTTCTCAATAGTGTTGTGTTTTGTATACATTTATAAAAGAAATATGATCTAATACGTATTTTTTTTTTCACCTTTATCTGTAAAAATAAATTACCCCAGAGACACCCACTTGTCGCAAATTGGCGCGTAGCGCGTGTTAGCAACTTATTTTGCACACCCTGTTTGCATATTTGCACACACAGTCTTGAATTTCTGCCTAATACACTGAACACAGATGATAGTTGCACAACCAGCTCCTGGAGGAACAAATGATATTTGCACAACCAACTCATAGAGGAACACAAATGATAGTTGCACAACCAACTCCTGGAGGAACACAGATGATAGTTGCACAACCAACTCCTGGAGGAACACAGATGATAGCTGCACAACCAACTCCCGGAGGAGCACAGATCATAGTTGCACAAGCAATTCCTGGAGGAACACAGATGATAGTTGCACAACCCTCTCCCGGAGGAGCACAGATGATAGTTGCGCAACCAAACTCCTGGAGGAACACAGATGATAGTTGCACAACCAACTCCCGGAGGAACACAGATGATAGTTGCGCAATCAACTCATGGAGGAACACAGATGATAGTTGCACAACCAACTCCCGGAGGAACAGTTGCACAAACAACTCCCGGAGGAACACAGGTGATAGTTGCACAACCAATTCCTGGAAGAACACAGGTGATAGTTACACAACCAACTCCTGAGGTTCACAGATGATAGGTGCACAACAAATCCCGAAGGAACACAGAAGATAGGTTGCACAACCAACTCCTGGAGGAACACGGATAATAGTTGCACAACCAACTCCTGGAAGAACAAAGGTGATAGTTGCACAACCAACTCCTGAAGGAACTTTGATGATAGTTGCACAACCATCTCCCAGAGGAGCACAGATGATAGTTGTCAGCCAACTCCTGCAGGAACACAGATGATAGTTGAACAACCATCTCCCGGTCGAACACAGTTGATAGTTGCACAACCAACTCCTTGAGGAGCACATATGATAGTTGCACAATCAACTCCTGGAGAAACACAGATGATAGTTGCACAACCAACGCCTGGAGGAACACACATGATAGTTGCACAAGCAACTCCTGGAGGAACACAGATGATAATTGCACAACCAACTCCTGGAGGATCACAGATGATAGATGCACAACCCTTTTCTGGAGGATCACAGATGATAGTTGCACAACCAACTCCTGGAGGAACAAAATTGATAGTTACACAACCAACTCCTGGAGGAACACAGATGATAGATGCACAACCAACAGCTGGATGAAAACAAATGAGAGTTGCGCAACCAACTCCTGGGGGAACACAGATGATAATTGCACAACCAACTCCTGGAGGAACACAGGTGATAGTTGCACAACCAACTCCTGGAAGAACACAGATGATGGTTGCTCAACCAACTCCTGGAGGAACGTAGATTGACTCGCAATCCTCTCATTGAGGAACACAGGTGATAGTTACACAACCAACTCCTGGATGAACATAGGTGGGGTCGCAATCCTCTCATGGAGGAACACAGATGATAGTTGCACAACCAATTCCTAGAGGAACACATATGATAGTTGCACAACCAACTCCTGTAGGAACATAAGTGGGGTCACAATCCTCTCCTGGAGGACCATTGATGGTGGGTGATAACAGACATATGCGGTCACAACGCACTATATGAGGGACATAGGGTCACAACCCATTTTTGGAAGAACATAGATGTGGGGTGACAAACCACTACTAGAGGAAAATAGATCGGGTCACAACCCTCTCCTGGAGGAACACTGATCCTTACCAGGTGCTCAATTTACATTTTAGGTTGTGATTACAGACCTTTTCATGTTGATATACAATTTTTAGCTAATTCTGTCTCATTTTAGACATCATGGGTCTAATTACCCCGGTGTTGTATTTTTGTCTTGTTATTTCGCTAAATGTTAACAGGTGTTACACAAAGATGAAATTAAAGAATTTCCAACCTGGTATATATTTCTTTATTGTGTATTAAAAAGCAGATATTGGATCAATAAAAATGTTAAGCCTAAAGACATGTTTTCAATTGTGTTTATCTCTAAAATTAATTGTGATGTGAGACGTTCACTCATAGAGGAACACAAAAATGGTTTCAATACCAACTCTCAGAGGAACACAGATGATGTTCACAACCCACTACTAGAGGAATCAATCAACTCCTGCAGGTACACAGATGACAGTTAGACAACCAACTCCTGGAGGAACACAGATGATAGTTGTACATTTAACTCCTGGAGGAACACATATGTTAGTTGCACAACAAACTACTGGTGGAACACATGTGATAGTTGCACATCGAACTCCTGGAGGAACACAGATGATAGTTGCACATCGAACTCCTGGAGAAACACAAATGATAATTGCACAACCAACTCCTGGGGGAACCCAGGTGATAGCTGAACAACCAACTCCTGGAGGAACACTGGTGATAGTTGCACAACCAACTCCTGGAGAAACACAGATGATAGTTGCACAACCAGCTCCCGGAGGAACACAGATGATAGTTGCGCAACCGACTCTTGGAGGAACACAGATGATAGTTGCACAACCAACTCCTGGAAAACACAGGTGATAGTTGCACAACCAACTTCTGGAAGAACACAGGTGATAGTTTCACAACCAACTCCTGAAGTTCACAGATAATATGTGCACAACAACTCCCGGAGAAACACAGAAGATAGTTGCACAACCAATTCCTGGAGGAATACAGACGATAGTTGTACAACCAACTCTTGGAGGAACACTGATGATAGTTGAACATCCAACTCCTGGAGAAAAATATATGATGGTTGCACAACCAACTCCTGGAGGAACACTGATGATAGTTAAACATCCAACTCCTGGAGAAAAACCTATGATGGTCGCACAACCAACTCCTGGAGGAATACAGATGATACCTGCACAACAAACTCCTGGAGAAACAAACATGATATTTGCACAACCAACTATTGGAGGAACACAGATGATAGTTGCAGAACCAACTCCTGGAAGAACGCATGTGATTGTTGCACATCCAACTCCTGGAGGAACACGGATGATAGTTGCACAACCCTCTCCCGGAGGAGTACAGATGATAGTTGCGCAACCAACTCCTGGAGGAACACAGATGATAGTTGCACAACCAGCTCCTGGAGGAACATATGTGATAGTTGCACAACCAACTCCCGAAGGAGCACAGATGATAGTTGCACAACCACCTCATGGAGGAACACAAAGGATAATTGAACAACCATCTCCTGGAGGAGCACAGATGATAGTTGCGCAACCAACTCCTGGAGTAACACATGTGATAGTTGCAAAACCAACTCCCGGAGGAGCACAGATGATAGTTGCACAACCAACTCCTGGAGGAAAACAGATGATAGATGCACAACCAACCGCTGGAGGAAAACAAATGAGAGTTGCGCAACCAACTCCTGGGGGAACACAGATGATAGATGCACAACCAACCGCTGGAGTAAAACAAATGAGAGTTGCGCATCCAACTCCTGGGGGAACACAGATGATAACTGCACAACCAACTCCTGGAGGAACACAGGTGATAGTGGCACAACCAACTCCTGGAAAAACACAGATGATAGTTGCTCACCCAACTCCTGGAGGAACGTAGATTGGCTCGCAATCCTTTCCTTGAGGAACACAGATGATAGTTACACTAGCGACTCCTGGAAAAACATAGATGATAGTTGCTCAACCAATTCCTGGAGGAACGTAGATTGGCTCGCAATCCTCTCCTTGAGGAACACAGATGATAGTTACACTAGCGACTCCTAGAGGAACAGAGATGATCGTTGCACAACCAACTCATGGAGGAACATAGGTGGAGTGGCAATCCTCTAATGGAGGAACACATATGATAGTTGCACAACTAACTCCTAGAGGAACACATATGATAGTTGCACAACCAACTCCTGTAGGAACATAGGTGGGGTCACAATCCTCTCCTAAAGGACCATTGTATGGTGGGTGATAACAGACA
Source organism: Cyrtodaria siliqua (assembly GCA_037043455.1). NCBI lineage: Eukaryota > Metazoa > Mollusca > Bivalvia > Adapedonta > Hiatellidae > Cyrtodaria > Cyrtodaria siliqua. The sequence continues at coordinate 29,167 of JAWPHD010005788.1, read as the reverse complement.
TATGCGGTCACAACGCACTATATGAGGGAAATAGATGAGGTCACAACCCTTTTTTGGAAGAACACAGATGTGGGATGACAAACCACTACTAGAGGAAAATAGATCGGGTCACAACCCTCTCCTGGAGGAACACTGGTCGTTATTTTTAGGTTGTGATTACAGAACATTTCATGTTGATATACAATTTTTAGCTAATTCTGTCTCATTTTAGACATCATGGGTCTAATTACCCCGGTGTTGTATTTTTGTCTTGTTATTTCGCTAAATGTTAACAGGTGTTACACAGAGATGAAATTAAAGAATTTCCAACCTGGTATGTATTTCTTTATTGTGTATTAAAAAGCAGATATTGGATCAATAAAAATGTTAAGCCTAAAGACATGTTTTCAATTGTGTTTATCTCTAAAATTAATTGTGATGTGAGACGTTCACTCCTAGAGGAACATAAAAATGGTTTCAATACCAACTCTCAGAGGAACACAGATGGTGTTCACAATCCACTACTAGAGGAACACAGATGCGGTCTCAAGCCACTCCTGGAATAACACAGATGGCGAATCACAACCGATTCCTATATTAGCCCAGATGGGATAAACACATAGCTCCTAGAGGAATACTGACGATAGTTACACAACCAACTCCTGGAGGAACACAGATGATAGTTGCACATCCAACTCCTGGAGGAACACAGTTTGGGTCACAATCCTCTCCAGGAGGAACACATATGATAGTTGCACAACCAACTCCCGGAGAAACAAGGATGATAGTTGCACAACCAACTCCTGGAGGAACACAGATGATATTTGCACAATAAACTCCTGGAGGTACACAGATGACAGTTGCACAACCAACTCCTGGAGAAACACAGATGATAGTTGCACATCCAACTCCTTGAGGAACACAGATGATATTTGCACAATCAACTCCTGGAGGTACACAGATGACAGTTGCACAACCAACTCCTGGAGAAACACAGATGATAGTTGCACATCCAACTCATGGAGGAACACAGATGATAGTTGCACAACGAAATCCTGGACGAACACATGTGCTAGTTGTACATCGAACTCCTGGAGGAAAACAAATGATAATTGCACAACCAACTCCTGGAGGAACACAGGTGATAGTTGCACAACCAACTCCTGGAGGACTGCATGTGATAGTTGCACATCCAACTCTTAAAGGCACACCTATGATAGTTGCACAACCAATCCCTGGAGGAACACGGATGATAGTTGCACATCCAACTCCTGGAGGTACACAAATGATAATTGAACAACCCTCTCCCAGAGGAGTACAGATGATAGTTGCGCAACCAACTCCTGGAGTAACACATGTGATAGTTGCACAACCAACTCCCGGAGGAGCACATATGATAGTTGCACAACCAACTCCTGGAGGTACACAGATGATAGATGCACAACCAACCGCTGGAGGAAAACAAATGAGAGTTGCACAACCAACTCCTGGGGGAACACATCTATGATAATTGCACAAGCAACTCCTGGAGGAACACAGGTAATAGTTGCACAACCAACTCCTGGAGGAACACTGGTGATAGTTGCACAACCAACTCCTGGAGAAACACAGATGATAGATGCACAACCAGCTCCCGTAGGAACACAGATGATAGTTGCGCAACCAACTCTTGGAGGAACACAGATGATAGTTGCACATCCAACTCCCGGAGGAACACAGATGAAAGTTGCACAACCAACCCCTGGAAAAACACAGGTGATAGCTGCACAACCAACTTCTGGAGAAACAAACATGATAGTTACACAACCGACTATTGGAGGAACACAGATGATAGTTGCACAACTTACTCTTGGACGAATATTGGTTATAGTTGCAAAACCAACTCCTGGAGGAACACAGATGATACATGCACAACCAACTCCTGGAGAAACAAACATGATAGTTACACAACCGACTATTGGAGGAACACAGATAATAGTTGCAGAACCAACTCCTGGAGGACTGCATGTGATAGTTGCACATCCAACTCCTGGAGGAACACATATGATAGTTGCACAACCAATCCCTGGAAGAACACGGATGATAGTTGCACATCCAACTCCTGGAGTAAAACAAAGGATAATTGAACAACCCTCTCCCGGAGGAGTACATATGCTAGTTGCGCAACCAACTCCTGGAGTAACACATGTGATAGTTGCAAAACCAACTCCCGGAGGAGCACAGATGATAGTTGCACAACCAACTCCTGGAGGAACACAGATGATAGATGAACAACCAACCGCTGGAGGAAAACAAATGAGAGTTGCACAACCAACTCCTGGGGGAACACAGATGATAATTGCACAACCAACTCCTTGAGGAACACAGGTAATAGTTGCACACCCAACTCCTGGAGGAAAACTGGTGATAGTTGCACAACCAACTCCTGGAGAAACACAGATGATACATACACAACCAGCTCCCGGAGGAACACAGATGATAGTTGCGCAACCAACTCTTGGAGGAATACAGATGATAGTTGCACATCCAACTCCCGGAGGAACACAGATGATAGTTGCACAACCAACTCCTGGAAAAACACAGGTGATAGTTGCACAACCAACTTCTGGAAGAACACAGGTGATAGTTTCACAACCAACTCCTGACGTTCACAGATAATAGGTGCACAACAACTCCCGGAGGAACACAGAAGATAGTTGCACAACCAATTCCTGGAGGAATACATATGATAGTTGCACAACCAACTCCTGGACGAATATTGGTTATAGTTGCACAACCAACTCCTGGAGGAACACAGATGATACCTGCACAACCAACTCCTGGAGAAACAAACATGATAGTTACACAACCAAAAATTGGAGGAACACAGATAATAGTTGCAGAACCAACTCCTGGAGGACTGCATGTGATAGTTGCACATCCAACTCCTGGAGGAACACATAGATGATAGTTGCACAATCAATCCCTGGAGGAACACGGATGATAGTTGCACATCCAACTCCTGGAGGAACACAAATGATAATTGAACAACCCTCTCCCGGAGGAGTACAGATGATAGTTGCGAAACCAACTCCTGGAGTAACACATGTGATAGTTGCACAACCAACTCCCGGAGGAGCTCAGATGATAGTTGCATAACCAACTCCTGGAGGAACACAGATGATAGATGCACAACCAACCGCTGGAGGAAAACAAATGAGAGTTGCGCAACCAACTCCTGGGGGAACACAGATGATAATTACACAATCAACTCCTGGAGGAACACAGGTAATAGTTCCACAACCAACTCCTGGAGGAACACTGGTGATAGTTGCACAACCAACTCCTGGAGAAACACAGGTGCTAGTTGCACAACCAACTCCTGAGGTTTACAGATGATAGTTGCACAACAACTCCCGGAGAAACACAGATGATAGATGCGAAACCAACTCCCGGGGAAACACAGATGATAGATGCGAAACCAGCTCCCGGTGGAACACATATGATAGTTGCGCAACCAACTCTTGGATGAACACAGATGATAGTTGCACATCCAACTCCCGGAGGAACACAGATGATAGTTGCACAATCAACTCCTGGAAAAACACAGGTGATAGTTGCACAACCAACTTCTGGAAGAACACAGGTGATAGTTTCACAACCAACTACTGGAGGAACACATATGATAGTTGCACAACCAACTCCTGGAGGAACACGGAGGATAGTTGCACAACCAACTCTTGGATGAACACAGATGATATTTGCACATCCAACTCCCGGAGGAACACAGATGATAGTTGCACAATCAACTCCTGGAAAAACACAGGTGATAGTTGCACAACCAACTTCTGGAAGAACACAGGTGATAGTTTTACAATCAACTCCCGGAGGAGCACATATGATAGTTGCACAACCAACTCCTGGAGGAACACAGATGATAGATGCACAACCAACCGCTGGAGGAAAACAAATGAGAGTTGCGCAACGAACTCCTGGGGGAACACAGATGATAATTGCACAACCAACTCCTGGAGGAACACAGATGATAGTAGCTCACCCAACTCCTGGAGGAACGTAGATTGGCTCGCAATCCTCTCCTTGAGGATCACAGATGATAGTTACACTAGCGACTCCTGGAAAAACACAGATGATAGTAGCTCAACCAACTCCTGGAGGAACGTAGATTGGCTCGCAATCCTCTCCCTGAGGATCACAGATGATAGTTACACTAGCGACTCCTGGAAAAACACAGATGATAGTTGCTCAACCAACTCCTGGAGGAACGTAGATTGGCTCGCAATCCTCTCCTTGAGGAACACAGATGATAGTTACACTAGCGACTCTTGGAAAAACATAGATGATAGTTGCTCAACCAACTCCTGGAGGAACGTAGATTGGCTCGCAATCCTCTCCTTGAGGAACACAGATGATAGTTAAACTAGCGACTCCAAGAGGTACAGAGATGATAGTTGCACAACCAACTTCTGGAAGAACACAGGTGATAGTTGCACATCCAATCCCTGGAGGAACACGGATGCTAGTTGCACATCCAACTCCTGGAGTAACACAAAGGATAATTGAACAACCCTCTCCTGGAGGAGTACAGATGATAGTTGCGCAACCAACTCCTGGAGTAACACATGTGATAGTTGCAAAACCAACTCCCGGAGGAGCACAGATGATAGTTGCACAACCAACTCCTGGAGGAAAACAGATGATAGATGCACAACCAACCGCTGGAGGAAAACAAATGAGAGTTGCGCAACCAACTCCTGGGGGAACACAGATGATAATTGCACAACCAACTCCTGGAGGAACACAGGTAATAGTTGCACAACCAACTCCTGGAGGAACACTGGTGATAGTTGCACAACCAACTCCTGGAGAAACACAGATGATAGATGCACAACCAGCTCCCGGAGGAACACAGATGATAGTTGCGCAACCAACTCTTGGAGGAACACAGATGATAGTTGCACATCCAACTCCCGGAGGAACACAGATGATAGTTGCACAACCAACTCCTGGAAAAACACAGGTGATAGTTGCACAACCAACTTCTGGAAGAACACAGGTGATAGTTTCACAACCAACTCCTGAGGTTCACAGATAATAGGTGCACAACAACTCCCGGAGGAACACAGAAGATAGTGCACAACCAATTCCTGGAGGAATACATATGATAGTTGCACAACCAACTCCTGGACGAATATTGGTTATAGTTGCACAACCAACTCCTGGAGGAACACAGATGATACCTGCACAACCAACTCCTGGAGAAACAAACATGATAGTTACACAACCAACTATTGGAGGAACACAGATAATAGTTGCAGAACCAACTCCTGGAGGACTGCATGTGATAGTTGCACATCCAATTCCTGGAGGAACACATATGATAGTTGCACAACCAATCCCTGGAGGAACACGGATGATAGTTGCACATCCAACTCCTGGAGGAACACAAATGATAATTGAAAAACCCTCTCCCGGAGGAGTACAGATGATAGTTGCGCAACCAACTCCTGGAGTAACACATGTGATAGTTGCACAACCAACTCCCGGAGGAGCACAGATGATAGTTGCACAACCAACTCCTGGAGGAACACAGATGATAGATGCACAACCAACCGCTGGAGGAAAACAAATGAGAGTTGCGCAACCAACTCCTGGGGGAACACAGATGAAAATTACACAACCAACTCCTGGAGCAACACAGGTAATAGTTGCACAACCAACTCCTGGAGGAACACTGGTGATAGTTGCACAACCAACTCCTGGAGAAACACAGGTGATATTTGCACAACCAACTCCTGAGGTTTACAGATGATAGTTGCACAACAACTCCCGGAGAAACACAGATGATAGATGCGAAATCAACTCCCGGAGAAACACAGATGATAGATGCAAAACTAGCTCCCGGAGGAACACAGATGATAGTTGCGCAACCAACTCTTGGAAAAACACAGGTGAAAGTTGCACAACCATTTTCTGGAAGAACACAGGTGATTGTTTCACATCCAACTCCTGGAGGAACACATATGATAGTTGCACAACCAATCCCTGGAGGAACACGGATGATAGTTGCACATCCAACTCCTGGAGTAACACAAAGGATAATTGAACAACCTTCTCCTGGAGGAGTACAGATGATAGTTGCGCAACCAACTCCTGGAGTAACACATGTGATAGTTGCAAAACCAACTCCCGGAGGAGCACAGATGATAGTTGCACAACCAACTCCTGGAGGAACACAGACGATAGATGCACAACCAACCGCTGGAGGAAAACAAATTAGAGTTGCGCAACCAACTCCTGGGGGAACACAGATGATAATTGCACAACCAACTCCTGGAGGAACACAGGTAATAGTTGCACAACCAACTCCTGGAGGAACACTGGTGATAGTTGCACAACCAACTCCTGGAGAAACACAGATGATATATGCACAACCAGCTCACGGAGGAACACAGATGATAGTTTCGCAACCACCTCTTGGAGGAACACAGATGATAGTTGCACATCCAACTCCCGAAGGAACACAGATGATAGTTGCACAACCAACTCCTGGAAAAACACAGGTGATAGTTGCACAACCAACTTCTGGAAGAACACAGGTGATAGTTTCACAACCAACTCCTGAGGTTCACAGATAATAGGTGCACAACAACTCCCGGAGGAACACAGAAGATAGTGCACAACCAATTCCTGGAAAAACACAGGTGATAGTTGCACAACCAACTTCTGGAAGAACACAGGTGATAGTTTCACAACCAACTCCTGAGGTTCACAGATAATAGGTGCACAACAACTCCTGGAGGAACATAAATGATAATTGAACAACCCTCTCCCGGAGGAGTACAGATGGTAGTTGCGCAACCAACTCCTGGAGTAACACATGTGATAGTTGCACAACCAACTCCCGGAGGAGCACAGATGATAGTTGCACAACCAACTCCTGGAGGAACACAGATGATAGATGCACAACCAACCGCTGGAGGAAAACAAATGAGAGTTGCGCAACCAACTCCTGGGGGAACACAGATGAAAATTACGCAACCAACTCCTGGAGGAACACAGGTAATAGTTGCACAACCAACTCCTGGAGGAACACTGGTGATAGTTGCACAACCAACTCCTGGAGAAACACAGGTGATATTTGCACAACCAACTCCTGAGGTTTACAGATGATAGTTGTACAACAACTCCCGGAGAAACACAGATGATAGATGCGAAACCAACTCCCGGAGAAACACAGATGATAGATGCGAAACCAGCTCCCGGAGGAACACAGATGATAGTTGCGCAACTAACTCTTGGATGAACACATATGATAGTTGCACATCCAACTCCCGGAGGAACACAGATGATAGTTGCACAACCAACTCCTGGAAAAACACAGGTGAAAGTTGCACAACCAACTTCTGGAAGAACACAGGTGATAGTTTCACATCCAACTCCTGGAGGAACACATATGATAGTTGCACAACCAATCCCTGGAGGAACACGGAGGATAGTTGCACATCCAACTCCTGGAGTAACACAAAGGATAATTGCACAACCTTCTCCTGGAGGAGTACAGATGATAGTTGCGCAACCAACTCCTGGAGTAACACATGTGATAGTTGCAAAACCAACTCCCGGAGGAGCACAGATGATAGTTGCACAACCATCTCCTGGAGGAACACAGATGATAGATGCACAACCAACCGCTGGAGGAAAACAAATGAGAGTTGCGCAACCAACTCCTGGGGGAACACAGATGATAATTGCACAACCAACTCCTGGAGGAACACAGGTAATAGTTGCACAACCAACTCCTGGAGGAACACTGGTGATAGTTGCACAACTAACTCCCGGAGAAACACAGATGATAGATGCGAAACCAACTCCCGGATAAACACAGATGATAGATGCGAAACCAGCTCCCGGAGGAACACAGATGATAGTTGCGCAACCAACTCTTGGAGGAACACATATGATAGTTGCACATCCAACTCCCGGAGGAACACAGATGATAGTTGCACAACCAACTCCTTGAAAAACACAGGTGATAGTTGCACAACCAACTTCTGGAAGAACACAGGTGATAGTTTCACAATCAACTCCTGGAGGAACACATATGATAGTTGCACAACCAATCCCTGGAGGAACACGGATGATAGTTGCACATCCAACTCCTGGAGGAACACAAATGATAATTGAACAACCCTCTCCCGGGGGAGTACAGATGACAGTTGCCCAACCAACTCCTGGAGTAACACATGTGATAGTTGCACAATCAACTCCCGGAGGAGCACATATGATAGTTGCACAACCAACTCGTGGAGGAACACAGATGATAGATGCACAACCAACCGCTGGAGGAAAACAAATGAGAGTTGCGCAACGAACTCCTGGGGGAACACAGATGATAATTGCACAACCAACTCCTGGAGGAACACAGGTGATAGTTGCACAACCAACTCCTGGAAAAACACAGATGATAGTTGCTCACCCAACTCCTGGAGGAACGTAGATTGGCTCGCAATCCTTTCCTGGCTGAACACAGATGATAGTTACACTAGCGACTCCTGGAAAAACACAGATGATAGTTGCTCAAGGAACTCCTGGAGGAACGTAGATTGGCTCGCAATCCTCTCCTTGAGGAACACAGATGATAGTTACACTAGCGACTCCTGGAAAAACATAGATGATAGTTGCTCAACCAACTCCTGGAGGAACGTAGATTGGCTCGCAATCCTCTCCTTAAGGAACACAGATGATATTTACACTAGCGACTCCTAGAGGTACCGAGATTATAGTTGCACAACCAACTCCTGGAGGAACATAGGTGGAGTCGCAATCCCCAAATGGAGGAACACAGATGATAGTTGCACAGCCAACTCCTAGAGGAACACATATGATTGGTGCACAACCAACTCCTGTAGGAACATAAGTGGGGTCACAATCCTCTCCTGGAGGACCATTGATGGTGGGTGATAACAGACATATGCGGTCACAACGCACTATATGAGGGACATAGGGTCACAACCCTTTTTTGGAAGAACACAGATGTGGGATGACAAACCACTACTAGAGGAAAATAGATCGGGTCACAACCATCTCCTGGAGGAACACTGGTCCTTACCAGGTGCTAAATTTACAACAATTTAGGTTGTGATTACAGAACATTTCATGTTGATATACAATTTTTAGCTAATTCTGTCTCATTTTAGACATCATGGGTCTAATAACCTTGGAGAATTTCCAACCTGGTAAATATTTCTTTATTGTGTATTAAATAGCAGATATTTGATCAATAAAATTGTTAAGCCCAAAGACATGTTTCAATTGTGTTTATCTCTAAAATTAATTGTGATGTGAGACGTTCGCTCATAGAGGAACACAAAAATGGTTTCAATACCAACTCTCAGAGGAACACAGATGGTGTTCACAACCCACTACTAGAGGAACACAGATGCGGTTTCAACCCACTCCTGGAATAACACAGATGGCGAATCACAACCGATTCCTATATTAGCCCAGATGGGATAAACACATAACTTCTAGAGGAAAACTGACGATAGTTACACAACCAACTCCTGGAGGAACACAGATGATAGTTGCACAATCAACTCCTGGAGGAACACAGTTTGGGTCACAATCCTCTCCCGGAGGAACACATATGATAGTTGCAGAACCAACTCCCGGAGGAAAACAGATGATAGTTGCACATCCAACTCCTGGAGAACAACAGATGATAGTTGCACAACCAACTCCTGGAGGAACACATGTGATAGTTGCACAAGCGACTCCTGGAGAAACACAAATGATAGTTGCACAACCAGCTCCCGGAAGAACACAGATGATAGTTGCGCAACCAACTCTTGGAGGAACACAGATGATAGCTGCACAACCAACTCCTGGAGGAACACAGATGATAGTTGCACAACCAACTCCTGGAAAAAAAACAGGTGATAGTTGCACAATCAACCTCTGGATAAACACAGGTGATAGTTTCACAACCAACTCCTGAGTTTCACAGATAATAGGTGCACTACAACTCCCGGAGGAACACAGACGATAGTTGCACAACCAATTCCTGGAGGAATACAGATGATAGTTGAACATCCAACTCCTGGAGGAATACATATGATGGTTGCACAACCAACTCCTGGAGGAACACAGATGATACCTGCACAACCAACTCCTGGAGTAACAAACATGATAGTTGCAGAACCAACTCCTGGAGGAACACATGTGATAGTTGCACGTCTACCTCCTGGAGGAACACAGATGATAGTTGCACAACCAACTCCTGGAGGAACGCATGTGATAGTTGCACATCCAACTCCTGGAGGAACACATATGATAGTTGGACAACCAATTCCTGAAAGAACACGGATGATAGTTGCACATCCAACTCCTGGAGGAACACATATGATAGTTGCACAACCAGCTCTCGGAGGAACGGAGATGATAGTTGCGCAACCAACTCCTGGAGGACAACAGATCATAGCTGCACAACCAACTCTCGGAGGAACACAGATGATAGTTGCACAACCAACTCCTGGAGGAACACAGGTGATAGTTGCACAACCAACTTTTGGAAGAACGCAGGTGATAGTTGCACAACCAACTCCTGGAGGAACACTGATGATAGTTAAACATCCAACTCCTGGAGGAACACATATGATAGTTGCACAACCAACCCCTGGCGGAACACAGATGATACCTGTACTACCAACTCCTGGAAAAACAAACATGATAGTTACACCACCAACTATTTTAGGAACACAGATAATAGTTGCAGAACCAACTCCTGGAGGAACACATGTGATAGTTGCACATCCAACTCCTGGAGGAACACAGATGATAGTTACACAACCAACTATTGGAGGAACACAGATGATAGTTGCAGAACCAACTCCTGGAGGAACACATGTGATAGTTGCACGTCTACCTCCTGGAGGAACACAGATGATAGTTGCACAACCAATTCCTGGAGGAACACAGATGATAGTTGCACATCCAACTCCTGGGGGGAACACAGATGATAGTTGCACAACCAACTCCTGGAGGAACACATGTGATAGTTACACAACCTACTCCTGGAGGAACCCATGTGATAGTTTCACAACCAACTCCTCGATGAACACTGGTGATAGTTGCACAACCAACTCCTTGAGGAACACAGATGATAGTTGCACAACCAACTCCTTGAGGAGAACAGATAATAGTTGCACAACCAACTCCTGGAGGAACACAGATGATAGTTGCACAACCAACTCCTGGAGGAACACATGTGATAGTAGCACAACCAACTCCTGGAGGAACACATGTGATATTTGCACAACCAACTCCTGGAAGAACACAGGTGATAGTTGCACAACCAACTCCTGAGGTTTACAGATGATAACTGCACAACCAACTCCTGGAGGAGAACAGATGATAGTTTCACATTAATTCCTGGGCGAACACAAATGACAGTTGTACAACCAACTCCAGGAGGAACACTGGTGATAGTTACACTACCAACTCCTGGAAGAACACAGGTGATAGGTGCACAACAACTCCCGGAGGAACACAGAAGATAGTTGCACAAACTATTCCTGGAGGAATACGGATGATAGTTGCACAACCAACTCCTGGAGGAACACAGATGATAGTTGCACAACCATCTCCTGGAGGAGAACAGATGATAGTTGCACATTTAATTCCTGGGCGAACACAAATGACAGTTGTACAACCAACTCCAGGAGGAACACTGGTGATAGTTGCACTACTAACTCCTGGAAGAACACAGGTGATAGGTGCACAACCGACTCCTGAGGTTCACAGATGATAGGTGCACAGCAACTCCCGGAGGAACACAGAAGATAGTTGCACAAACAATTCCTGGAGGAATACGGATGATAGTTGCACAACCAACTCCTGGAGGAACACTGATGATAGTTGCACAACCATCTCCCGGAGGAACACAGATGATAGTTTCGAAACCAACTTCTGGAGGAACACAGATGATAGTTGCACAACCATCTCCCAGAGGAACACATGTGATAGTTGCACAACCAACTGCTGGAGGAGCACAGATGATAGTTGCACAACCAACTCCTGGAGGAGAATATATATTAGTTGCGCAACCAACTCCTGGGGGAACACAGATGATAGTTGCAAAACCAACTCCTGGGGGAACACAGATGATAGTTGCACAACCAACTCCTGGTGGAACACAGATGATAGTTGCACAACCAACTCCTTGAGGAGAATATATAATAGTTGCGCAACCAACTCCTGGAGGAACACTGATGATAGTTGCACAACCATCTCCTGGAAGAACACAAGTAATAGTTGCACAACCAACTTCTGAGGTTCACAGATGGTATTTGCACAACCAACTCCAGTAGGAACACATATGATAGTTGCACAACCAACTCCCGGAGGAAAACAGATGATAGCTGCACAACCAACTCCTGGAGGAGCACAGATTATAGCTGCACAACAAACTCCCGGATGAACACAGGTGGTAGTTGCACAACCAACTCCTGGAAGAACACATTGGATAGTTGCACAACCGACTCCTGAGGTTCACAGATGATAGGTGCACAACAAATCCCAGAGGAACACAGAAGATAGTTGCACAAACAATTCCTGGAGGAATATGGATGATAGTTGCACAACAAACTCTTGGAAGAACACACGTGATAGTTGCACAACCATCTCCCGGAGGAGCACAGATGATTGTTTCGAAACCAACTCCGGGGGGAACACAGATGATAGTTGCACCACCATCTTCCGCAGGAGCACATATGATAGGTGCACAACAACTCCTAGAGGAACACAGATGATAGTTTCACAACCATCTCCCGGAGAAACACAGGTGATAGTTGCACAACCAACTCCTGGAGGAGAACAGATGATAGTTGCATAACTAACTCCTGGAGGAACACAGATGATAGTTGCGCAACCAACTCCTGTGCGAACACAAATGATAGTTGTACAACCAACTCCTGGAGGAACACAGGTGATATTTGCAAAACCAACTCCTGGAAGAACACAGGTGATAGGTGCACAACCGACTCCTGAGGTTCACAGAGGATAGGTGCACAACAACTCCCGGAGGAACACAGAAGATAGTTGCACAAACAATTCATGGAGGAATACGGATGATAGTTGCACAACCACATCCCAGATGAACACATGTGATAGTTGCATAACCAACTGATGGAGGAGCACAGATGACAGTTGCACAATCACCTGCTGGAGGAGCACAAATGATAGTTGCACAACCAATTCCTGGAGAATCACAGATGATAGTTGCACAACCAATTCCTGGAGAAACACTGATGATAGTTGCACAACCAACTGCTGGAGAAACACAGATGATAGTTGGACAACCAACTGCTGGAGGAGGACAGATGATAGTTGCGCAACCAACTCCTGGGGGAACACAGATGATAGTTGCACAACCAACTCCTGGAGGAACACAGGTGATAGTTTCACAACCAACTCCTGTTGGAACACAGGTGATAGTTGACAACCAATTCCTGGAAGAACACAAGTAATAGTTGCACAACCAACTCCTGAGGTTCACACATGGTATTTGCACAACTAACTCCAGGAGGAACACATCTGATAGTTGCACAACCAACTCCCGGAGGAAAACAGATGATAGCTACACAACCAACTCCTGGAGGAGCACAGATGATAGCTGCACAACAAACTCCCGGAGGAACACTGGTGGTAGTTGCACAACCAACTCCTGGAAGAACACATGTGATAGGTGTTCAACCGACTCCTGAGGTTCACAGATGATAGGTGCACAACAACTCCCAGAGGAACACAGAAGATAGTTGCACAAACAATTTCTGAAGGAATATGGATGATAGTTGCACAACCAACTCTTGGAAGAACACACGTGATAGTTGCACAACCATCTCCCGGAGGAGCACATATGATAATTTCGAAACCAACTCCGGGAGGAACACAGATTATAGTTGCACAACCATCTTCCGGAGGAGCACAGATGATAGGTGCACAACAACTCCTAGAGGAACACAGACGATAGTTTCACAACCATCTCCCGGAGGAACACAGGTGATAGTTGCACAACCAACTCCTGGAGGTGAACAGATGATAGTTGCATAACTAACTCCTGGAGGAACACAGATTATAGTTGCGCAACCAACTCCTGGGCGAACACAAATGATAGTTGCACAACCAACTCCTGGAGGAGAACAGATGATAGTTGCATAACTAACTCCTGGAGGAACACAGATGATAGTTGCGCAAACGACTCCTGTGCGAACACAAATGATAGTTGTACAACCAACTCCTGGAGGAACACAGGTGATAGTTGCACAACCAACTCCTGGAAGAACACAGGTGATAGGTGCACAACCTACTCTTGAGGTTCACAGATGATAGGTGCACAACAAATCCCGGAGGAACACAGAAGATAGTTGCACAAACAATTCCTGGAGTAATACGGATGATAGTTACACAACTACATCCCAGATGAACACATGTGATAGTTGCACAACCAACTGCTGGAAGAGCACAGATGATAGTTGTACAACCAACTGCTGGAGTAGCACAGATGATAGTTGCACAACCAATTCCTGGAGAAACACAGATGATAGTTGCACAACCAACTGCTGGAGAAACACAGATGATAGTCGCACAACCAATTCCTGGAGGAACACAGATGATAGTTGCGCAACCAACTCCTGGAGGAACACAGTTGATAGTTGCACAACCAACTCCTGGAGGAACACAGGTGATAGATGCACAACTAACTCCTGGAAGAACACAGGTGATAGTTGCACAACCATCTCCTGAGGTTCATAGATGGTAGTTGCACAACAACTCCCGGAGGAGCACAGATGATAGCTGCGCAACCAACTCCTGGAGCAACACAGATGATAGCAGCACAACCAACTCCTGGAGGAACACATATGATAGTTGCACAACCAATTCCCGGATGAAAACAGATGATAGCTGCACAACCAACTCCTGGAGGAATGTAGATGGTGTCGCAATCCTCTACAGGACTACTACTGATGGTGGGTTATAGCACACTCCTGAAGGAACACATTTGGGGTCACAACCCACTCCATGAGGAACATAGATGGGTTACAACCCTTTTTGGAGTAAAATAGATCGTCTCACAACCCCCTGCTGGAGGATCACTGGTTCTTATCTATAGGGCACGAAAACAACATTACAATTGGACTCTATGGTAAATTAATTTCGATGTGAGTCTTTCACTCCTAGAGGAACACAAATGGGTCATAGCCCACTACCAGAGGAACGCAGATTGTGTTCACAACTCACTCCTAGAGGAACACAGATGCGGTCTCCCCCTACTCCTGGAATAACACAGATGGCGAGTCACAGCCCATTCCTATATTTGTCCAGATTGGATTAACACCCCACTCCTAGAGGAACACAGATGATAGTTGCACACCCAACTCCTGGATTAACACATATGTTAGTTGCGCAAACAACTCCTGGAGAAACACATGTGGGATCACAATCGTCTCCTGGAGGACTATTGATGGGGGTATTAACACACTTCTAAAGGAACACATATAGGGTCACAACCGAATTCACGAAGAACACAGATCTGGGGTGACAAACCACTACTAGAGGAAAATATATCGCGTCACAACCCTCTCCTGGAGGAACACTAGTCCTTACCAGGTGATAAATCTACTACATTTCAGGTAGTGATTAGAGAACATTTCATGTTGATACACAACTTTTAGTTAATTCTCATTTTAGACATCATGGGTCTAATTACCCCGGTTTCTTTTTGTCATGTTATTACGCTAAATGTTAACACGTGTTACGCAAACATGAAATTAAGGAATTTTGAACCTGGTAATTTATTTGTTTATTGTGTATTAAATTGCAGCTGTTGGATCAATAACTAATTTAAGCCTAAAGACATGTTGTTAATTGTGTTGTTTATCTATATGGCACGAAACAGTATTACAATGGGACCCTATGGTAAATTGTTTGTGGTGTGAGACGTCCACTCCTAGAGGAACAACACAAATGGATTCACAACCCACTCCTAGAGGAACACAGATGAGGTTTACAACCCACTCCTAGAGCAACAAGATGCGGTCACAGTCCAGTTCTAGAGGAACGCAAATGGGGGTCATAACCCACTCCTAGAAAACACAGATGGGGATCAAAGTTCAGGACTCACAACACTAGTAGGCCTGCTTTTAAATACTATTGCCCTTCACATGAAGGAGGTAAATGTCAAAAAAGGTTACTCTTTTCTACTTTTCACAAGACTTCCCATTACATGCATTGATCTATCTCACCAGGTGCTAAATATACAGCATTTTAGGAAGAGATTACAGAACATTTCATGTTGATCATTTCTAGCTCTCATTTTAGACATCATGGGTCTAATCACCACGGAGTTTAATTATTGTCATATTATTACGCTAAATGTTGATAGGTGTTACGTAAACATGAAACTAAAGGACTTTCTAGCTGGTAAATATTTGTTTATTGTGTATTAAATGGCAGATATTGGATTAATTTAGCATTTAAGCCTAAAGACATGTTGTAAATAGTGTTTATCACTGTGCCACGAACAGAACATATTCGACGAGAGTCACGACTCTCTCCTATAGGAACACAGATGGGGTTCACATCCCATTAATAGAGGAATACAGATGAGCGTTGCACCACCAAACTCCTATTGGAACACAGATGGCGGTACCAACACAGACTTAGAGAAACACATGTGGGATCACAGCTCAGGACTCACAACACTAGTATTTGCTTTTGAATACTCGTGACCTACAGATGAAGGAGGTAGTTGCTCAACAAAAGTTATTATTTTCTACTTTTTACAGGACTTCCCATTACATACATTGATCTATCCTTACCAGGTTCTAAATCTACATCATTTGAGGAAGAGTTTACAGAACATTTCATGTTGATAATTTCTAGCAAATTCTGTCTCATTTTAGACATCATGGGTCTAATCGTCACGGGGATTTATTGTCATATTATTACGCTAAATATTGATAGGTGTTACGCAAAAGTAACTAAAGGACTTTCTAGCTGGTAAATTTATATTTGTTTATTGTGTACTAAATTGCAGATATTGGATCAATAAAGTATTAAAGATTAAAGACATGTTGTAAATTGTGTTGATCATTATTCCACGAACTATTACAGATGGGAGTCACGACCCGCTCCTAGACGAACACAGATTGGAGTCACGACCCGCTCCTAGACGAACACAGATTGGAGTCACGACCCGCTCCTAGACGAACACAGATTGGAGTCACGACCCACTCCCAGACGAACACAGATTGGAGTCACGACCCACTCCCAGACGAACACAGATTGGAGTCACGACCCGCTCCCAGAGGAACACAGATTGGAGTCAAGACCCGCTCCTAGACGAACACAGATTGGAGTCACGACCCGCTCATAGACGAACACAGATTGGAGTCACGACCCGCTCCTAGACGAACACAGATTGGAGTCACGACCCGCTCCTAGACGAACACAGATTGGAGTCACGACCCACTCCCAGAGGAACAAAGATAAAGTTCTCATCCCACTAATAGAGGAATAAAGATGGTCGTTGCACAAGCAACTCCTATAGGAACACAGATGGAGGTACCAACCCAGATAGAAGGACACAGTTGGCGTTCACGATTGAAATTGCAAACGAAATACTTTTCAACCTGCTAATTATTTGTTAATTGTGTATTAAACTGCAGATATTGGATCAATAAATTATTTAAGCCTAAAGACTTGTAAAGTGTGTTTATCTCTATGCCACGAACAAAATCATTACAATGGGATCCTATGGAAAATTAATTTTGGTGCGATACGTCTCTCCTAGAGTAACACAGACAGGAGTCACGATCCATTTCAGTAGGAACACAAATGGTGTTCTCCACCCATCATTCCTAGAAGAACACAGATGGGAATTGCACAACCAACTCCTTTTGGAACACAAATGGAGGTCACAACCAAGTCCTCGGGGAACACAGATAGGGTTCACAACCCACTCATAGATAACACAGATGAGAGTTGCACAACTAAGTCCTATATGTCACATCCTACTCCTGCAGGAACGCAGAAGAGGTTCACAACCAACTCCTTTAGGGACACAGATGGGGCTAAACCCCCTCCTAGAGAAACACGGATGGGGTAACAAGCACTCCTATAGAAACACAGATGGGAGTCGCACAACGACTTCCTGGTCGAAACTTGGGGCCGCAACCCTCTCCTAGAGGAACACAGATGGGGTCAGATGGGGTGGGGGGGGGGGGGTGGAGGGGGTGGGGTCTCCTGGAGGAACACTGATGGAGGTCACAACCCACTTTTAGAGGACCACAGCCTTAGATAACAACACACTCCTGCAAGCACACAAAGTGGTTTACAACCAATTCTAAGAGGAACACACATGCGGTTACAACCTTCTAGTTCTTAAGAACACAGATGCGGTCACAACCCAATCGTAGAGGAACGTAGATACGGTCACGCTGACGCCTAGAAGAACACAGATGCGGTCACAACCCAATCCTAGAGGAACGCAGATGGGGTTCACAACCCACTCCTAGAGGAACACACTTGGGGTTGCACCAGCAACTCTTATAGGAACAAAATGGGGGTCACGCCCCACTCCTGCAAGAACACTGGTGGGTTAACAATCTACTCCTAGAGGCACACATATGGAATCCTCAACCCACTCCTAGGGGAACACAGAAGGGGTTCACAACCCACTCCTGGAGGAACGCAGGTGGAGTTCACAACATAAGTATCTGCCGTTGAATACTCGCGCCCTACAAATGAAGGATTTAGACATAAACAGTAGATAGTGGTTGTGTTTTTTAAAAAAACATTGCATACATGGTATGTCCCAGTCTCCTTAAAATCAAATCCTAATTCCCGTTTGATACTCTCCGCTTCTTCCTTGTAGCATAGAGTATCGTAGTGTGATAAAGCGTCTGGTATTAATGAGATTGGATTTATCCTTACCAGGTGCTAAATCTACATCATATTAGGAAGATATTACAGAAGATTCCATGTTAATATAAGATTTCTAGCTAATTCTGTTTCATTTTAGACATCATGGTCTAATCACGATGGGGTTTTATTGTTGTCATATTAGTACGCTAAAGGTTGATAGTTGTTACGCAAACATGAAACTATATGACTTTCAAGCTGGTTAATATTTGTTTAGTGTGTGTTAAATTGGATCAATAAAGCGTTTAACCCTCAAGATCTAGACCTGTTGTAAATTGTGTCTATCTCTATTCCACAAAAGAAATAATTACAATGAGACCAATCTAAAATTAATTGTGGTGTGAGAAGTCCTCTTTTTGAGGAACACAGATGGGGTTCACATCCGACTAATAGAGGAACGAAGATGGGAGTTGCACAACTAAGTCCTATAGGAGGACATATGGGTGTCACAATCCCGTCCTGGAGAAACACAGATAGGCTCACAGCCAACTCCTAGAGGAACACTGGATTGTTGCGCAACCAACTCCTATAGGAACACAAATGGGGTCGCAACCCACACCTGGAGAAACACAGATAGGTCACAACCCATTCCTAGTGAAACACAGATGCGGTCACTACCGTCTCCTAGAAGAACACAGATTGGGATCACAACCCACTCATAGACGAACACAGATGGGTGTCACAGCCTCCTCCTAGAGGAAAAAGATGCAGTCACATTCCAATCCTAGAAGAATACCAATCTCTCACAGAGGACATTACTTTGACCTTTGTCAACGTCTAAAAAAGTAGCTTGCGATCACGTGTGTGTGTGTAGTTCTGAGGTTTAAAGTCCCTCCGCCAACTAACACGTCGAGGCAACCCTGACGCGATGGGCACAATAGAGTCTGGACTGTTAGCTTGCGATCACATGATAATTTTGTCACTTGATCATAGTTAAAATATCAAAAACAGCGAAAAGAACTTCAACACAGTGACACCACCAACTATCGGCTGCTGATTGACACGTAAACAGTCGAAAGAAACACGACTTGTTTTCTACATTTTGATATATTCTAGTAATTTAATTTAAGGCAGGTTGACAAGAGCTAAGTGCTGGTAAGCAACATGCTGTACTATAACCCTATGGGAACGATTTGGTGGTGCGTATTTTAAATGTTTTGTCGGCGGAGGGATATGCCAAAGGACAAACCTTTATTCTACCGTAATATAATTCTGACTATAATT
This sequence comes from Cyrtodaria siliqua, assembly GCA_037043455.1. NCBI lineage: Eukaryota > Metazoa > Mollusca > Bivalvia > Adapedonta > Hiatellidae > Cyrtodaria > Cyrtodaria siliqua. The sequence goes on along the minus strand of JAWPHD010005788.1, from coordinate 8,983 downwards.
TACTGTATATTGAAAACATTCAAGCCTAAAAAATGTTTTCTTTTGTTATTAAGCATTTCATAGAAAATTAATTCCGAAAAATATTAGTGCAATCAAGACATTTTGCATTTCCATAGTTTTTCAACTTTGGCCAAGATTCTTGGTATTTAATGAGACGTTGGCAGAGGTGTATGTGTATGCAATGAACGACAACTCTGGGTAGAGATTGGAAGAACACAGCTGTGGTTCACAGCCCACTCCTAGAGGAACACGGGGGGTCACAATCCACTCCTAGAGGAACGCAGATGGGGTTCACGACCTACTCCAAGAGGAACAAGATGCGGTCACAATCCAGTCCTAGATGAACACAGATGGGGATCACAGTTCTGGCCTTGAATTCACCAACCATTCTTGAGAATATTCTTAGACTTAAGCTCAAGTATCCAAATTTCAATCACAGATATTTCTATATAAGTTTACAGAATAAACGTTCATACCAAACAACCAACTCCTATAGGAACAAAGATAGGGTTCTCAACCCACTACTGCAGGAACACAGATGGGGTTCACAACCAACTCCTACAGGAACACAGATGGGGCTACAAATAACTGCTAGAGGAATACAGATGGGGTAACAACCAACACCTGGAGGTACACAGATGGGATCACAACCCACTCCCGGAGGAACACAGATGGGGATCACAATCCACTCCTTGAGGAACATATATATGGGAGTTGCACAACCAACTCCTATAGGAAGACAGATAGGGGTCATAACACACTCCTGGAGGAACACAGATGGGTCACAACCCACTCCTAGAGGAAAATAGATGGGAGTTGCACAACCAACTCCTGCAGGATCACAGATGGGGCTACAACCCAACCCTACAGGAACACAGATGGGGTAGCAACCACTCCTAGAGGAACACAAATGGGGTCCTGCAGGAGCACAGATAGGGTTCACAACCAACTCCTAAAGGAACACAGATGGGGCTATACATAACTGTTAGAGGAACACAGATGGGGTAACAACCAACTCCTGGAGGAACACAGATGGGGATCACAACCCACTCATGGTGGAACACAGATGGGGTTTACAACTCACTCTTTGAGGAACACATATGGGAGTTGCACAACCAACTCCTATAGGAAGACAGATAGGGGTGAGAATCCACTCCTTGAGGAACACATATGCGAGTTGCACAACCAACTCCTATAGGAAGACAGATAGGGGTCGCAACCCACTCCTAGAGAAACATAGATGGGAGTTGCACAACCAACTCCTGCAGGATCACAGATGGGGATAACAACCACTCCTAGAGAAACACAAATGGGGTTTATAACCCATTTGATATGAGTTGCACAACCAACTCTTACAGGAAAAACGATAGGGTTCACAACCCACTCCTGTAGAAACACAGATGGGGTTCACATCCCATTAATAGAGGAATACAGATGGGCGTTGTACAACCAACTCCTATTGGAACACAGATGGCGGTACCAACACAGAACTAGAGAAACACATGTGGGATCACAGCTCAGGAGTCACAACACTAGTATCTGCTTTGAATACTCTTGACCTACAGATGAAGAGAAGGTAGTGTAAAAAAAAGTTATATTTCTACTTTTTACAGGACTTCCCATTTATGCATACATTGATCTATCCTTACCACGTTCTAAATCTGGGGTCTAATCGTCACGGGGTTTTATTGTCATATTATTACGCTAAATATTGATAGGTGTTACGCAAAAGTAACTAAAGGACTTTTAAGCTGGTAAATATTTGTTTATTGTGTATTAAATTGCAGATATTGGATCAATAAAGCATTAAAGATTAAAGACATGTTGTAAATTGTGTTGATCATTATTCCACGAAATATTACAGATGGAGTCACGACCCGCTTCTAGACGAACACAGATTGGAGTCATGACCTACTCCCAGAGGAACACAGATTGGAGTCACGACCCACTCCTAGAGGAACACAGATTGGAGTCACGACCCTTTCCTAGACGAACACAGATTGGAGTCACGACCCGCTCCTAGACGAACACAGATTAGAGACACGACCCACTCCTAGACGAACACAGATGGGAGTCACGACCCGCTCCTAGACGAACACAGATTGGAGTCACGACCCGCTCCTAGACGAACACAGACTGGAGTAACGACCCACTCCCAGAGGAACACAGATGGGAGTCACGACCCACTCCTAGATGAACACAGATGGGAGGTCACGACCCGCTCCTAGACGAACACAGATTGAAGTCAGGACCCACTCCCAGAGGAACACAGATGGGAGTCACGATCCACTCCCAGAGGAACACAGATGGGAGTCCACGACCCATTCCAGAGGAACACAGATGGGAGTCACGACCCAATCCAGAGGAACACAGATGGAGTCACGACCTACTCCCAGAGGAACACAGATTGGAGTCACGACCCACTCCCAGAGGAACACGGATAGGGGTCACAACCCACTTCTAGAGGAACACAGATTGGAGTCACAACCCACTCCTAGACGAACACAGATGGGAGTCACAACCCACTCCCAGAGGAACACAGATGGGAAGTCACGACCCGCTCCTAGACGAACACAGATTGGAGTCACGACCCACTCACAGAGGAACACAGATGGAGTTCTCATCTCACTAATAGAGGAATAAAGATGGTCGTTGCACAAGCAACTCCTATAGGAACACAGAAGGAGGTACCAACCCAGATAGAAGGACACAGTTGGTGTTCACGATTGAAATTGCAAACGAAATAATTTTCAACCTGCTAACATTTTATTTGTTAATTGTGTATTAAACTGCAGATATTGGATCAATACATTATTTAAGCCTAAAGACTTGTAAAGTGTGTTTATCTCTATGCCATCGAACAAAATCATTTCAATGGGATCCTATGGAAAATTTATTTTGGTTGTGATACGTCTCTCCTAGTAGTAACACAGACAGGAGTCACGATCCATTTTCAATAGGAACACAAATGGTGTTCTCCACCCATTCCCTAGAAGAACACCAGATGGGAATTGCACACCAACTCCTATAGGAACACAAATGGAGGTCACAACCAAGTCCTTTGGAGAACACAGATATGGTTCACAACCCACTCATAGATAACACAGATGAGAGTTGTACAACTAAGTCCTATATGTCACAACCTACTCCCTGCAGGAACACAGAAGAGGTTCACAACCAACTGCTTTAGGGACACAGATGGGGCTAAACCCCCTCCTAGAGAAGCACGGGGTAACAAGCACTCCTATAGAACACACAAGATGGGAGTCGCACACCGACTTCCTGGACGAAACTTGGGGCCGCAACCCTCTCCTAGAGGAACACAGATGGGGTGTCAAATCGGGTAGACAACCTCCTCCTGGATAACACAGATGGAGGTCACAACCCACTTTTAGAGGACACGCCTTAGATCACAACACACTCTGCAATGCACACAAATTGGGTTTACAACCCATTCAAAGAGGAACACACATGCGGTACAACCTTCTCCCATAGAATGAACACAGATGCGGTCATAAACCCATCCTAGAGGAAGGTAGATACGGTCACCGCTGACCTCCTAGAAGAACACAGATGCGGTCACAACCCATCCTAGAGGACGCAGATTGGTTTCACAACCCATTCGAAGAAGAACCACATGCGGTTACAACCTTCTCCTAGAAGAACACAGATGTCGGTCTGAACCCAATCCTAGAGGAACGTAGATACGGTCACCGCTGACTCCTAGAAGAACACAGATGCGGTCACAACCCAATCCTAGATGAAACGCAGATTGTGTTCACAACCCACTCTAGAGGAACATACTTGGGGGTTTGCACAGAAACTCTTATAGGAACAAAATGAGGGGGTCACACCCCACTCCTGCAAGAACACTGGTGGGTTAGCACAATCCACTCTAAGGGGGGCACACTATATGAATTCTCAACCCACATCCTAGGGGAACACAGAAGGGGTTCACAACCCACCTCTGGAGGAACGCAGGTGGAGTTCACAGTCAGGCATCACAACATAAGTATCTGCCGGTTTGAATACTCGCGCCCTACAGATGCAGGATTTAGACATAAACATTAGATATGTGGTTTGGGTTTTTAAAAAAACATTGCATACATGGTAGTCCCAGTCTCCATAAAATAAATTCCTAATTCCCGTTTGGATACTCCTCCGCTTCTTCCTTTGTAGCGCAGGGTCTTGTAGTGTGATAAGCCGTTTGGTATTAATGAGATTGGATTTAATCCTTACCCAGGTGCTAAATCTCATCATATTAGGAAGATATTACAGAAGTCCATGTTGATATAAGATGTCTAGCTAATTCTGGTCTCATTATGACATCATGGGTCTAATCACGACGGGGTTTTATTGTTGTCATATAGTACGCTAAAGGTTGCTAGGTGTTACGCAAACATGAAACTATATGACTTTCAAGCTGGTAAATATTTGTTATATTGTGTGTAAATTGGATCAATAAAGCGTTTAACCCTCAGATCTAGACCTGTTGTAAATTGTGTCTATCTCTATTCCCACAAAAGAAATAATTAACAATGAGATCAATCTAAAATCAGTTGTGGTGTGAGAAGTCCACTTTATGAGGAACACAACAGATGGGCAGATGGGATTCACATCCGACTTAATAGAGGAACTAAGATGGGAGTTGAGCATAAAGTCCTATAGAGGACATTTGGTGTCACAATCCCGTCCTGGAGAAACACAGATAGGGCTCCACAACCAACTCATAGAGAACACTGGATTGTTGCGCAACCAACTCCTATAGGAACACAAATGGGGGTCACAACCCACACCTGGAGAAACACAGATAGGGTCACAACCCATTCCTAGTGAAACACAGATGCGGTCACTACCGTCTCCTAGAAGAACACAGATTGGGATCACAACCCACTCATAGACGAACACAGATGGATGTCACTAGCCTCCTCCTAGAGGAAAAGATGCAGTCACATTCAATCCTAGAAGGAATACCTATCTCTCACAGAGGATTACTTTGACTTCGTCAACGTCTTTAAAAAGTTAGCTGCGATCACATGATAATTTGTCACATGACTATTAGGTAAAATATCAAAACAGCGAACAGATCTTCAAACACGTGACACCACCAACTATAGGCTGCTGATTGCAGAAAGAAACACGACTTGTTTTCTACATTTTGATATATTCCTAGAATTAATTTAAGGCAGGTTGAAAGAGCTATGTGTTACTGAAAAGTGCTGGTAAGCAAAATGCTGTACTGTAACCCTATGGGAACGATTGGTGGTGCGTATTTTAAATGTTTTTGTCCGGCGGAGGGATATGCCAAAGGACAAACCTTTATTCTACTACTGTATATTGAAAACATTCAAGCCTAATTTTTTTTTCTTTTGTAATTAAGCATTCTATAGAAAAATTAATTCAGAAAAATATTAGTGCAATCAAGAAATTTTGCATTTCCATCGTTTTTTCATCGTTTGCCAAGATTCTGGGTATTAAATGAGACGTTTGGCAGAGGTGGTATTTGCATGGAAAGACTACCTCTGGGGTAGAGATTGGAAGAACACAGCTGTAGGTTCATCAGGCCCACTCCAAGAGGAACTCAGATGGGGGGTCACAATCCACTCCTAGAGGAACGCAGATGGGGTTCACGGACCTACTCCAAGAGGAACAAGATGCGTCACAATCAGTTCCTAGAGGACACAGATGGGGATCACAGTCTGGCTCTTGAATTCACCAACCATTCTTGAGAATTTCTAAGACTTAAGCTAAAGTATCCAAATTTCAATCAAAGATCTTTCTATATAAGTTTACAGAATAAACGTTCATACCAAGCTGCTATGTTTAAATATGATGGCATATTAATAAATAGCAACTTCTTACGATTGCTTCATCTTTGAAAGTCATGGAAATATTTTGAACGAAATTCGGTACTTGGGCTCAAGTCTATAGAAATAGACTTTAAGAATGGTTGGCGAATTTCAGGGCCAGGACTCACAACACTGTTATCTGGCCTTACAGATAAAGGAGTTAGGACATGAACAATATAATATATGACAGTATTTCCACAATGAAAGTAATTCTGTATAACTAAATAGTAAATCTTCTTCAATTTTTTTAAAAAAATCACAGAAATACTTTCAAGTACAATCCACTTTTTTGGTTAATGGCTGACGTATGATAAAGATACCATACGGACGTCACGTACAACAGAAGTTCAAATGTACAGGACTTTCAAATGCAATACAGATTTATTTTACCACGTGCTAAATCTACAGCATTTTATGAAGAGATTGCAGAACAGTCATGCTGATATAAGATGTCTAGCTAAAGTCTCAGTTTAGTAGAGGAACACAGATGCGGTCACAACCTCTCCTAGAGGAACCAAGAAAAGGTCACGCAGATGGGGTTCACAATTCGGACTCACAACACTAGTAAATGCCCTTGAATACTCGTGCCCTACAGAAATAATGAGGTAGATATACAATAGTTCATTTTTCTACTTTTTACAGGACATCATATGTGCATATATTGATTTATCCTTACCTAGATGCTATATCTACAGCATTTTAGGAAGAGGATTGCAGAACAGTTCATGTTGATATAAGACTTCTAGCTAATGTCTCAGTTTAGTCCGTCATGGGTCTTTTGTCATATTATGCTAAATGTTGATCGGTGTTACGACAAACATGAAACATAAGATGTTTAACCTGGTAAATATGCGTTTCTTGTGTATTAATTTGCATATATTGGATCAATAAAGAAGTTAAGCTAAATACATATTGCACGTTGTGTTTATCTCTATGCCACGAATAAAAAACCATTACAAATGGGACCTATAGAAATTTATATGTTGTGGAGGACGTCCACATCCTAGAGGAATCACAGATGGGGTTCACAACCCACTCATAGAGAACACAGATGGGAGTTCACATCCCCACTTATAGAGGAAGATGAAGGGAGTTGCACACCAGTCCTGTAGAGGACTTTTGAGTGTCAGAACCCACTCCTGGAGGAAAACAGATAGGGCTCAACCCATCTTAGAGAACACAGATGGGAGATTGACTCAACCAGGCTCGTATAGAGACACAAATGGGTGGGGGTGGGGGAGCGGGGTGGGGGGGGGGGGCACAACCATTCCTAGAGAAACACAGAAGGCGGTCCACTACCTTCTCCTAGAGAAGAATCAGTGCGGTCAAAACCTACTCCTAGAGGAACGCAGATGGAGTTCACAACCCACTCCTAGGAGGAACAATAGCGGTCCACAATCCAATCCTAGAGGACACAGATGGTGGTCACAATCCACCCTTAAAATGAACGATAATGGGGTCACAACCCACTACCTAGAGGACAAGATCCGGTCACAATCCAATCTAGAGGAACGCAGAGTGGGGTTCACACCCACTCCTAGAGGAACAAGCTGCGGTCAAATCAAATCCTAGAGGAACACAGATAGTTGTCACAATCCACTCCTAGATGAATGCAGATGGATGTCACCAACCCCACTCTATATTATTAGGATAAATGTCATATTATTATGAGCATGAAATTAAAGAATTATCACCTGGTAAATTATTTGTTTGTTGTGTATTAAATTGCAGATAATTGGGTCAATAACGATTTAAGACTATAGACATTTTGCACATTATAGTTTATCTCTATGCCACGAACAAAAAATATTACAGTGGGACCATATGAAAAATTATGTGTGGTTTGAGACATCTACTCCTAGAGGAACACAGATTGGATTCACAACATACTCCTAGAGGAACCACATCTGGGAGTGGCACACCAACTGCTATAGAAAGTCAAATAGGGGTCCACCCACTCCTAGGAGGAACATAGATGGGAGTTGCACAACCCACTCCTGCAGGATCACAGATCGGACTACAGCCCATCCCTAGAGGAACTCAGATAGGGGGTAGACCGCTCTAGAGGAACACTAAAGGGGTCATAACCCATCCTAAAGGACACAGATATGAATTTCACAAACCACTCCTATAGGAACAAAGATAGGGTTCTCAACCCACTACTGCAGGAAGACCACAGATGGGATTCACAACAACTCCTAAAGGAACACAGATGGGGCTACAAATAACTGCTAGAGGAAACAGAAGGGTGTAACAACCAACTCCTGTAGGAATACAGATGGAAGATCACAACGCACTCCCGAGGGACACAGATGGGATCATAATCCACTCTGAGGAACACATATGGGAGTTGCACAATTAACTCCTATAGTAAGGACAGATAGGGTCACATCACACTCCTGGAGGAACACAGATGGGGTCACAACACAGTCCTAGAGGACATAGATGGGAGTTGCACACACCAACTCCTGCAGGATCATAGTTGGGACTACAACCCAACCTAGAGGAACACGGATGGGGGTAGCAACCACTCCTAAGAGGAACACAAATGGGGTCATAACCCATTCCCTAAAGTGAACAACAGATATGAGTTGCACACCAACGTCCTATAGGAACAAGATAGGGTTCACAACCCTCTCCTGCAGGGGCACAGATAGGGTTCACAACCAACTCCTAAGGAACACAGATGGGGCTACAAATAACTGCTAAAGGGACACAGATTGGGTAACAACCAACTCCTGGAGGAACACATTATGGGGATCACAACCCACTCCTGGAGGAACACAGATGGGGGTTACAACCCACTCCTTGAGGAACACATATGGGGGTTACAACCCAGTCCTGAGAAACACATAGGGAGTTGCACAACCAACTCCTATAGTAAGACAGATAGTGGTCAAAACTCACCCTAGAGGGGACATAGATGGGAGTTGCAACACAACTCCTGCAGGATCACAGATGGGGCTACAACCCACCCTAGAGGAACACAGATGGGGGTACAACCACTCCTAGAGGAACACAAATGGGGTTCATAACCCTTCGATATAGTTTGCACAAACAATCCTATAGGAACAAAGATAGGGTTCTCAACCTACTCTGCAGGAACACAGATGAGATTCACAACCAACTCTTAA